>JBBPBX010066363.1:0-12166 GCA_038048925.1 Garcialebias charrua | reverse complement strand
TTTTTTTATTTTAAGGTTTAAAATTATGCATTACTTTAGTGAATACATTCATTTTAAGTAAACATTTCATTTAAACCTGTATGCTCTACATAAATAAAAGCATAACATATGTGGAAATGTTCTTAAACTTATTTGCACAACTAAAAAAAAAATACATAAAGACAGTGTAAAGACTTATTCCATTGACTTATTTAATTTCCATGTAAATAAATCATATAAGGTTTGGGGTTAATGACCCATATGCCTTTTTTGAATATATTCCTCTAAATATGTGTTTTAGATAGAGTCCATATTTTTATGCACAAATGTTTTTATATTTATAGATTGTTTCGTTGCGTCGTTGTTGTCATTGCTGGAACAGCAGCTACCGGTATTCAAGAAAACCCACAGCTGACAGTTATTTTCTGCAAATGGTACGTTTCGTGACACTTAGGTATGCATTTGTATTTGTATAACATCCAGAAAATGAAATAATAAAAACACTGATGCCATCTTTCTGAAAAAAAATAAATAATTCCCCTGACTGGTCTCCTGTTTTATAACAAAAAGAAAAATCTACAACAATTCAGAAAGGGTTGTCCTTTAACAACACTTGCATTACAAAAGGCTCAAATACATGTACTGAAGATTTTTGTACATATTTATATAATAAACAACAATGGCAGATTGAGGAAAGAGTATTTATAGACTAAAGAAAAGTGAGTAAATCAGGTTGTTTGTTGGCAAATGTTTGACAAACGCAACTCTTTGTGAAGAGAACACAAGCAACCATTTTAAAATGTATTTCAATTCAAAAATACTTTGTTAATCCCAGGGAAATTACCGGTAAGTGTTGTCGAAGATCATCCTGGTTTCATTCAAGAGTTGTTGTAGATGCTGATATAGCTGTGGGCAGGAAGCATCTCCTGTGGTGAATCTGAAGAATCTGGCCACAGATATTGATCTGTCCACCCGGTTTGTTATCAGATCTCAGCATCTTCATTTCTGCCACTTCCAGTTCTTTCTCCTGTCTTTTTGTCAATGCCACTGTCTCCAGACCATACAACATAGCTGGTCTCACCACTGTCTTGTAAACTTTTCCTTTGACCTTTGCTGACACCTTTTTGTCACAAATCACTCCTGAAACTTTTCTCCATCCACTCCATCCTGCCTGGACTCTCTTTTTCACCTCTTTACCACATTCCCCATTTTCCTGTACAGTGGACCCCAAGTACTTGAAGTCCTGCACCTTTGTGACCTCTGCTCCTTGTAGCCTCACTGTTCCACTGGCCTCCCTCTCATTCACACACATGTACTCTGTCTTACTACGACTGACTTTCATTCCTCTTCTTTCAAGAGCATACCTCCACCTCTCCAAGTTCTCTTCCACTTGTTCCCTGTTCTCACCACAGATCACAATGTCATCTGCAAACATCATAGTCCATGGGGATTCCTGCCTGACCTCATCTGTTAGTCGGTCCATCACCAGAGCAAACAAGAAGGGGCTCAGAGCCGATCCTTGATGCAATCCCACCTCCACCTTGAAGGTATCTGTCACACCCACAGCACATCTCACCACTGTCCTGCTGTCCTCATACATGTCCTGTACCAGTCTAACATACTTTTCTGCCACTCCAGATTTCCTCATGCAATACCACACCTCTTCTCTTGGTACCCTGTCATATGCTTTTTCTAAATCCACAAACACACAATGGAGTTCTTTCTGACCCTCTCTGTACTTCTCTATCAACATCCTCAAAGCAAAGATGGCATCTGTGGTGCTCTTTCTTGGCATGAAACCATACTGCTGCTCACAGATAGTTACATCTTGTCTAAGTCTTGCTTCCACAACTCTCTCCCAGATCTTCATTGTGTGGCTCATCAACTTAATTCCCCTGTAGTTGCTACAACTCTGTACATCACCCTTGTTCTTAAAAATGGGAACCAGCACACTTCTTCTCCATTCCTCAGGCATTTTCTCACCCTCAAATATTCCATTAAATATTTGAGTCAAAAACCTCACTGCCATCTCTCCGAGACATTTCCAAACCTCCACTGGTATGTCATCAGGTCCTACTGCCTTCCCCTTCTTCATTCTTTTCAGAGCTTTCCGGACTTCACCCTCACTAATCTTTCCCACTTCCTGGTCCACAGTTTCTATTACCTCCACTCTTCTTTCTCTTTCATTCTCTTCATTCATTAGCTCCTCAAAGTAATCCTTCCATCTTCCCATCACACACTCCTCACTTGTTAGAACATTCCCATTCCCATCTTTAATAAGCCTAACCTGCTGCACATCCTTTCCAGCCTGATCCCTCTGTCTTGCCAATCGGTACAAGTCCTTCTCGCCCTCTTTAGTGTCCAGTCTCCCATATAACTCATTGTACGCCCTCTGCTTTGCCTTAGCTACTTCCCTCTTTGCTCTATGTCCCATCTCCTTATATTCCTGTCTCCTCTCTTCAGTCCTCTCACTGTCATATTTCTTCTTGGCTAATCTCTTTCTTTGAATGGCGTCCTGCACTTCACTATTCCACCACCAGGTTTCCTTATCATCCATTCTCTGTCCAGATGACACACCAAGTACCTTCCTACCTGTCTCTCTAATTACTGTTGCTGTAGTAGCCCAGTCACTTGGAAGCTCTTTCTTACCACCCAGAGCCTTTAACAGCTCGTCTCTGAATTTCTCACAACATTCTTCCTTCTTTAGCTTCCACCATTTGGTCTTCTTCTCTGATTTTACTCTTTTTCTCTTCTTCGCAACAACAGTCATTCTACACACAACCATCCGATGCTGTCTGGCCACACTCTCCCCTGCCACAACCTTACAGTCTCCAATCTCCTTCAGGTTTCCTCTTCTACACAGAATGTAGTCGATCTGCGTACTCCTTCCTCCACTCTTATAGGTCACTCTATGTTCCTCCCTCTTTTGGAAATAGGTATTGACTATAGCCATTTCCATTCTCTTGGCAAAATCCACCACCATCTGTCCTTCCTGGTTTCTTTCCTTGACACCAAACCTACCCATCACTTCCTCATCCCCTCTGTTTCCTTCACCAACATGTCCATTCAGGTCTGCTCCAATCACCACTCTTTCCTCCCTGGGAATACTCTCTATCACTTCATCCAAATCTTTCCAAAATTTATCTTTCTCCTCCTCATCACATCCAACCTGTGGAGCATAACCACTTACTATGTTTAGCATCAGACCTTCTACTTCTACCTTTAGACACATCACCCTATCTGACACTCTCTTCACCTCTACTACATTCTTTGCCAACTCCTCCTTCAGGACCACCCCTACTCCATTTCTCTTTCTATCCACACCATGGTAAAACAGTTTAAACCCTGCTCCAATACTGCGAGCCTTGCTGCCCTTCCACTTGGTCTCTTGGACACATAAAACATCTACCTTTCTTCTCTGCATCATGTCAGCCAGCTCTCTACCTTTGCCTGTCATTGTCCCCACATTTAGAGTTGCAACCCTCAGTCCTACATTCTTCACTTTCCTCCTCTCCCTCTGTCTCCTGACACGTTTTCCTCCTCGGCGTCTTCGGCAATTGGCCCTCCGAATTAGATAAATTGGTCTCCTTTAAAAAATCCTCCCATGGATTTAGATACTTAGGCATTAACATCACTCCAAAAACCTCACAACTTTTTGATGCTAATTATAGAAAACTACTTAAGGAAATCAAGAAGGATTTGGAAAGATGGGATGTACTACCTTTATCTCTCTTGGGTAGAATAGAATCAATAAGAATGAATGCACTTCCAAGATTATTATTTTTATTTCAATCCCTTCCAATATCAGTGCCACAATCTACATTCAAAACTCTAGAGAAGCTTGTATCAAAATTTATTTGGCAAAACCGAAGACCAAGAGTGCGTCTAAAAGTATTAATGACCAGTAAAGAACAGGGTGGTCTACTACTACCTAATTTAAAATTGTATTACTGGGCAACACAATTGCGCGTTATTTTGGCCTGGAAAGTGGGTCTCCATTGAACAGAACTCAGTTCCTGAGCTGTCATTGAGAACCCTGCCATTCATGAGTCAAAACTCTTTAAAAAAGTTAAAAATTAACAACCCTTGGATTCAACAAACACTGAAGATATGGACCCTAATTGAAAAACAAATTAAAGGTAATACAGGGCTATCACGTGCTATGCCGATTGTGGGTAACATTGAATTTATACCATCTATTTCAGATACTGTCTTTAAAAGATGGGCAAATAAGGGTTTGATTGTGCTGGATCATTTGTTTTACGGGCAGACGCTTAAATCATTCTCTCAATTGCAAGATCAGTTTTCCCTGCCTTCAAATGATCTATATGGATACCTGCAGATTAGAAATTATTTAATAAAACACGTGGAATGGGATAAAATTAAAAAAGAACCTACTGACATTGAAGCATTTTTTATACAGGTGATTGAAAAGCAGACACTAACGAACAAAGTAATCTCTGTAATGTATGGAAAACTGCTGACTAATTTGTCTGATAACACGCTACATATTAAACAACACTGGAAACTGGAGATGAATGTAACATTAACAGACAAAACTTGGGAAAATGTGTGTTCTATGTGCCATAAAGGGATTGGGAGTCAGATCTGGAAAGAGTTTGACTGGAAAATGAAAACTAGATTTTTTAAAACTCCATTAAAAACTTTTATTTCCAAGAGTACAATTACAGACAAATGCTGGAGGAATTGTGGAATGGTTGGTGACCACACACATATCTTCTGGGACTGCCCCAAAATTAAGACCTTTTGGGAGAACATTAAACAGAAGATCGAGGACATTCTAAGGACAGATCTTCCCATGGACCCTCTTCTATTTCTGCTGGACATATATCCCAAGGATCTACTCACTAAAGATCAATGTTACATATTGCACATTCTGTTGCTAGTGGCAAGAAAGACCATTACCCTAAATTGGATTAAGCCCTGCCCACCAACTGTTGCTCAATGGATGCAAAAGTTGAAACTTGTTTATAAAATAAAAATGTCACATTTTTGTCATCTGTGTATGTTCCCATACTTGACAGACGAAATTGGTCTCTGCATTTAACCCAACCACCACCAGGTGGTGCAGTGAGCAGCCATAGTCATGTGATGGAGTGTCTGACTGCCCAACTACAAATGAAAATGGATATTTTCCTGTCAAGATGGTCACGATTGACTATTTTATTTGAAGAATCTCAGTATGATGCCTGATTCCACATGCTTGTACTATTTGTCTTGATGAGTGTTTTTGAAGCCCAATCTCAACACTTTTTCGTGTTTGTAAATGCCTTTGTTTGGTTATTTTGAGGCAATAAAGTAAAAAAAAAAAAAGTGCTGTGACCACACATTACTTGTCCCATCCTTCTCCAAGGACACCCACAGCTTTAGAGGATCTTTATACAGGAACTGACTGATTAACCTGAAATGATACACATTACACATTAATACAAGCCTATTTATTTAGTGTTGACAATCATATGTTTCACTATTGTCGACATCTGCTGGTGTTTACTGACTGTGAGGACTGTCAGATGTTAGATACAGAGTCGGGATGTGCAATATGGCATACAATTCTAAATTTTGGTAGTAAATGTAGTTTTATAATAATTACTGGATACATCAATTTGCTTCTTGCCTGAATAAAAGCACTGACCTACTGTATATATATATACACATTCCTCCTTTTAACAAAGTATCAAAAAACTAGCAAAACATTATAAGGTATATGTATAAAATCAAAGACAGGAACAAATCTGCATTGGTTTTTGCCAGGATTCCAACAGATTCTGAAAACCATTTAGAGAAGTCAAGGTCGAGAGCTTCAGATCTTTTTGTAAGATATTCCATGAAGCAGGAGCGGAGTAGGAGAAGGCCCTTTTTCCAAGTTCAGTCCTCACTGACGGAACACTGCAGGTAATCATGTCCTGAGAGCGCACGCTGTAGCTGCACTCACGCAAAGACATGTAGGAGGAGATGTATGAGGGCAGCAGACCAAGAAGTGATTTGAAGATGAAAATGTACCAGTGGAAGAGTCTGCGTGAGGTTAATGATGTCCAGTTAACCAGTGAATACAGGGTGCAGTGGTGGGTACGATAATCACAACCAGTTATGAATCTTAGTGCACCATGATAGACAACATCCAACATCCGCAGGGTGCTTGTAGGAGCATTCATGTAGAGAATGTCACCGTAATCAATGGAGGGAAGGAAAGTCACAGATACAAGGCGTTTCCTAACATTCAGTGATAGACATGATCTGTTTCTGAAAAAGAAACCCAGTTTAACTTTCAGTTTCTTCACTAGGTTTTCCACGTGGAGTTTAAAAGAGAGATGTGAATCGATCAGGATACCCAGATATTTATAGGAATCAACAAACTCAATAGGTACACCATTTGAAGATAAAATCAGAGGAGGATCTGCTGGAACCGCCTTCCTATTTGAAAAAAACATCCCTTTTGTTTTATCAGCATTTAGGACAAGTTTGAGACGGAACAAATCTGACTGGATGATGTCAAAAGCGGATTGCAGTAACTGGAAAGCCTTAGCTACTGTTTTAGCTCGGCAATAAACAACTGTATCATCAGCATAGAAATGTAAGGATGCATCAGGGATGCAGTGACCTACATTAGCTATGTAGATTGTAAAGAGAGTGGGTCCTAAAACTGAGCCTTGTGGTACACCATTTTTAACTGTTAAATAGCTGGAAAAAGTACCGTTATGTTGAACACATTGCCTCCGATTGGAAAGATAGTTAGAAAACCAACCGATGGTGTGATCAGAGAAACCGATTTCTGAGAGCTTATGACACAGGATGTTATGATCCACAGTGTCAAAAGCTTTAGACAGGTCTAAGAAAAGTGCAGCACAATAGTCCTTAGCATCCAATGCTTCAACAACATCATTCAGAACCTTCAGAGAAGCAGTTGTTGTGCTGTGTTTTTTCCTGAAACCAGATTGATGAAGAGTGTAGTGGGCATGACCTTGTCCACTTTTAAGACACCTGTGTACTTTTGAACTGTCCAGTGATGACCTTTACTGACCTTTCAGTAGAGCAAGACATTTACTACAAAATCATTCATTTAGCTGTAATCTGATAAATATAGTCACCAAAAGAGACTATTTCTATCTTTGATTTTAGGCTGATGTGATCAAAAGAATAACTTTTGTCATTTTCATGATGTGTGCTTTTAAGCTGTGTCATTCTGTAAGAGTTAAACTGTGTTCACTGCTGTGTTTAAAGGTGAAGCCTTCGGGTCACAGAGACCGGACGGTTTTGTTTAGAAACTCAGAGACAGTCTCATGAGCAGGGCTCCAGCTTTATCTATCTTTTTCCTAAACATTTCTCTCTGCTGCTGCTTGTAACCTTGGGTCCTGATAAGACAAGTGAACTCCTCGACTGGTCCTTCCTTAAGTACTAGTCCTAAGTTTTGCTGACACACTTGGGAGTCGGCAAGAGTCCGAAAGAGTTTCTGGGAGTTTCGAAAGATGATGTGAACTTCCAAAGAGCTGAATGACCACAAGTCACGCGCTAAGGACTCGTCATCCAGCTGGGACTGATAACATGTTGTTATGGGTCCACTTTTAAGGAACAGAGCTCAAAAACTTTGTTTATTCCCTCCTGGAATAAGTTTATCTTGAAGTCAGAGGCCTGAAGCTGACATATTCTCTGATGACCAAGCGAAAACCAGGAGACGTTGGAAAACGTAAACCAGAACCCTGCTTGAAGGTATTGTACTGGTCCCCACAAGGACCCGTACATCTGAAAGGCTACAAGGTCACCTCTTACCGGGCGGTCGTCAAAAGGTAAAGAGCTGTTTACAAAACGTACCTGGATTTTAGCAGAAGTCGGAGGAGAAGTGTCACTCTGGTATCATGCTCACGATAATTTCTTCTTAAATCTTTCCTCCTATTTCTTTCCCCTCTCAATCTAAGCTGGAAACTATTTTAAGCTGAAGAGCCCACAGACTAAATATGTTAACATCCAATATTGAAGTCTGTTGTGTTGAATTTAAGTGTGCTGACGTATTTGAATTGAAAGAAGGTGAAACCCTGCCAATCAAGTGTAATGATGTTGATTTAGTGATTTATTTTAAATAAATGGTAGTGTCTTCTGGCATACCAACTAAAGTCAACGTTTACTGTCACTTAATGGCTATGGTTCTTTTTCCATCACAAAGATCACAGAAATATTGAATAAACTGAAAAAGAAGAGAATCCGTGAAATTACTATTCAATCTGAATAAGTAAATTAAGGTAAAAAGGAGGTCAGTATTAAACTGACCCCCCTCTAAACCCTTTACATCTGGTGGCCTCGTACGTGGTTCTGAAAGTTAATTGATATCTGTGGTCTCAGTCATGAACTGTAACGTCATGTTTGCATATTAGGATCCAAGTTTTAGACTCTAACAGATTAATTATTTTGGCTGGAAAAGTGTTCAGAACGATTGCAGGACTGCAGTTAATGACATTTGAAGCTGAAATTGTTATTTGTTCAACTTTTGAAACGCTATAAGTAGTTTGGTGGGGATCTGTCTCGCTGTGTGGGAAGTGTCTGGTGGTTCTGATAAGGACCCGGTCCAGATTACGTTGCACAAGCTGAGGCAATCTCACTGCAAAATGACCGCCGAGTCAAATTGCCTGAAAAGCTAATTTAACATCTACAAGATTGCTGTGCTGGTATTTTACATGTTGGAGCAGGTCATAGAAGCATATTACTGTTAGAACGGTGTCGGATAGTGGTTCTGAAACCCGAGTTCTGCTCCTTTAAAGTGGACGGAACCGACCTGAACGCGGCTCCGAGGGAGTCCGTGTCGTGTTACAGTTGACGTGCTGGTTACTGAGCGTAGCTTAGTCGTGCCTGTTTTAAATGTGATTGCCACGTTTCAGAGTTTTGGGGAGTTAATTCGAAGCGTTTGAGTTGGTTACGAGTCTATAAAGTTGTGTTCTGTTGTGCTAAGCTAACGTTAAAGAGCTACGTGTCCTAGTACACGTTTGTTTATGAGCTGTGATTGGATGAAACGAGAGCTGTGAGCTGTCAATCACTCGTAGCGAGCGCTGATTCGCTGTAGTGGGAACGCACGCCGTTGCGACCAACCCACTTTGTCGTCATTTCCGGTACTACATTGGTCGAAGGTAAGAAAAACTACATTTACCATGAATGCTTGGAATGAACTACAACCGCTGTGATTGATTGGTTGACGTCACGTATCTGTGTAGCGAGCTCCGCCTCGCTCAGCACAGCAGAGCTGGTGACGCGCTGCGTCGACCCGCCTATTTGTGTCGTCATTTCCTGATGCACTTTGAGTGACAAGCAGACGCAGTTCACACACACACGGTGAAAAGTGGTTTCACTAAAAGTTTAAAAAACTCAATTTAAGCCATCTAAACTGTCTAACAACATAAATTTGTCTCTGACAAGACCGTAGTTCGAGCGTTTATCACGAACACACTAGAAACTAACTCTAAAAGGTAGTTTTCAGTTAAATACTGAATGAAATAAATCAGTCTCCACGTGATAAATTAAGACTCAAAGCTGCCCCCTGTTGGTTAAAAGACGTTGACAGATGAGTTTTCTCAAAAACATCATAAAGAAGTCAGCATTTTTATGGTGAATTACCAGCTTTTAAAATTGTTCTGTACGCAAACAAAAACTCCTGTTTATTCTAAATACAAATTTTAGTATAACAGAGGTACAGACACACAATTTGTGCTCATTTTAAATACTGAAGGGATTTAGAATAACACTCAAAAAGCATTTTTTTATTTGATTTTCAAATTAAATAAAAAAAAAATGATGGAGAACAGAGAATTTCCACATTAAGCTCTTCACATCTCTGAATTTTAAACAGAATTGTTGTACATCTGTACACTTTTAGTTAAAAATTGCATTTTTAACGTTTTTCTGTGTAAAATTAACGAACACTCGTTTATTTTAAATAGAAAATTGTTTGAAATAATGAACAGAACACCCTTTTTCACTCCTGATAACTGTCAAATGCAGTACAAAATCAGTTTCACTGAGACTGCAAGACATCTTTTTAAAGGCATGCTCAAGCAGCATCCTGTCACATTTTAGTGAAGTCATTGCATTTAAGTCAGCCCTCTTTTATAAGCGTTTGAGTAAGAAAAACGGAAATCAGGCTGCTTGGGTTAGTTAGTAACTGTTGTTTGAACGTAAGTTCTATTTTAAAGTTAACACTGCAAGAGTGCATTTAACTTTTACAAAGTTCATTGAGGGTAAAAACCTGAAATAAGGTACCTATGAATACTTATTACACAGTGAAACGCGTAAACCTCAGCTGATTAGTTTATTTGACTCAGTGCTACATTAAAAGTGAATATTTATTTGCAAACACTAACATGAGAACAATCTTTTGATTTTTTTCACACAAAATCAAAACTAAAAGATGGGAGATAACAATTATGATCAAGCTTTACAGCTGCTCACAGCAAAGCTTGAATCGTTAAGGCTTAGTAACATTCGCAGAAGAGAAACTTTTCAACAAGAAAAACTTAAGTTAAAACGTGAGATCAAACGAATTCAAAACAAAAAGATGGGAGATAACGATTGTGATGAAGCTTTACAGCTGCTCACTGAAATACTTGAATTGTTAAGGCAAGATAACATTCGCAGAAGAGAAAATTTTCAACAAGAACAACTTGAGTTAAAAAGTGAGATTGAGCAATTAAAAATAAAACGGCGTGCTATAAATGGTTTTGATGTTCGTCAACTCCCTGACCCGATCTGGTTAAAAACAAAACCAGAGCGTGAACTACATTACCAAGACAAGGTCAAATCCCACTCGCTGGAGCTGGAAGGGACAAGTTCATCAACTCCCTCTCCTAAAAAAGGCGAGAAGAAACATGTTTTTCGAACTAAAAAACCACGACATGAAGGTGTCCGCTGGAACAATGACCCGAAGTGGTTAAGAGACCCAATATGGTTGAGAAGGACGAGCACACGCCCTGTCCCTGCACCTCGGACAAAGCTGCCCGAGATAAGCAAAAAACCACAAACGGTGGATGTCCGCTCTTTAAGTGACCCTCCGCGGTCTACACCGAGCAAAGGTCCTGCCCCTGCACTGCGGACTGGACAGTCCGGGAGTAGCAAAAGGTCACAGAAGTTCCAGAAAAAAGGCAACATACCTCTATGCTCTGAGGAGATAGTGGACATAAGTTGGTTGTTTGAAAACTTGAATGATACAGAGGATGACCGAACTGGTACATTGAGTGACCTTGTCTTTGATAACTCAGAGCACATGGATAACTCAGAGCACACAGTTAGTGACAACAATAGCAAACGACAAAGAGAAAAACTTCTCAAAAAAGGCCTTGAGCTACAACATCAGTTTAAACAATCAGTGATGAAACAGTGCGCTGTAACTGCTGTTGAGGCTCACATGCAAAACAAAACACCCTCTGAGGTGTGCCCAGGTCAAAAGGTCGTATCCCAGTCGCAAAAAAGCGAGAATAAACACCGTCGTCTCAAAGGTCCTCTGACCTCAGAAGAGGCAGAGAACATGCGTCGGTTGGTAAAAGAGTGGGATGATACTAGCGAGAATGAACACTATCGTCTCAAAGGCCTTCTGACCTCAGAAGTGGTGGAGAACACGCGTCGGTTGTTAAAAGAGTTGGATAATACTAGCAAGAATGAACAAGATTTTCAAACTGACATACACCGAAATGTTGGTACCAGTTGGAACAGTGACTCAAAATGGTTTAAAGGGAGCCCCGCCCCTGAAGCACCTCAGATTGAAAAATCTGAGACAAGCAACGAACCACAAAAGGTAGGTGTTCACTCTCTAAGAGACCCACAACGGTTCAGATCGAACCAGATGGGTGAAAACCAAGGTCAATCGGTGGGTGGACTTCAAAAGAAATTGAAGGATGAGGACCTATACTCATGTAACTATGCGTGGTCCCAACAGCCACCCCCGAGCCTTGGAACTGCACCTCCCGCACCTCGAACAGAACAGTTCGAGACAGGCAAAGAGTCACGAATGTCCCGGAATAATGGCCCAACACCTCTATGCTCGGAAGAGACAGAGGAAGTAAGTAGTTTGTCAGTAGATTTGAATGTTACTGTGCTTGACCAACCTGATACAATGAGTGGCGTTATCATTGATAATGACACTATCAACATTGACCAACCTGGAGCGATGTGTAGCACTGTCTTTCACAAAGAC
>JBBPBX010066362.1:0-14170 GCA_038048925.1 Garcialebias charrua | reverse complement strand
GGTTCTGTATTGTGTCTTTACAAATACATCAGTTCCCTTTAGATTGTAACAGCTTGATCTTTTAACAAAATGTTTCTGAATATTTAAGGGTAGTGCATTGTTATGAGCTTTATACATCATCATTAAAATATGGTAATCTACTAAATCATGGAACATCAGTAATTTCAATTGAAAAAATAACATACTAGATGGATGACAGTAATACCATACCATACCATACCATTTTATTTATAAAGCACTTTAAACAGGAACAAGTCCACCAAAGTGCTGGACAAACAAACACGCAACAGGCAACACATACAATGAAGTACAACACGAAAAACATAAAAACATTGCAGATCATAAATCAAACGATCCAGTACACATCAGCTGGCATTGAAAGCGATGGAGTAGTAGTGAGTTTTTAACCGGGATTTGAAAACCGAGAGGGAGGGGGCCTGTTTGATGAGCAGCGGTAACTCGTTCCAGAGTCTTGGGCCTGCTACAGAGAACGCTCTGTCACCCCTGCGCTTAAGGCGAGTTTCTGGAACTATTAAGAGTACCTGAGTACCTGAGTACCTGAGTAATGTTTTCTTGCAATAATCCTTATGGCTCTTTTCTGTAAAATAAAAATAGGTTTTGTAATAGTTTTACATGCTTTTCCCCAAACATTAATGCAATAAATTAAATGTGGAACAATGATGGTGTTATACAATTGCTTCCTAGATGTGGAAAATGGATTTAAAATTCATTCATTTCTAAATTTTGATGGGTTTGATGCATTTTTAACATGCAGGAAAGTGTTTTAACAAAATTGTGTTTTTATTTTTAATGTCCAGAGGACCAGACTTACCGTATTTTTCGGAGTATAGGTCGCACCTTTTTATCATTTTTTCATGGCCTGCGACCTATACTTAGGTGTGACCTATATATGGCTTTTTATAAAATAAGCTGATTTGTAATCCTTTATTAACAAAAATTAAACTGAGACACACTCTTACAATAATGTCAGCTAACAAATATATTTTTTAGGTGTTTATCCTGCTAAAATTATTCATTTATTAAAGGGGACCAAAGATGCAAAATTCACCTTTTAATGGTTTTTTTACTCAACTTTGGTTATGTACTTCTTAAAAAAACAGTCCTAGGGCCAAAAAAATGCACCCAGTGGTATATTTACTCTAAGTATATTTATTTTTCAGTGATATAAATGTCTCGTTTTCAAATCCTGCAGCTTGTGATGTCACAAGCTGCAGGACAACCCACCCCAACCTGAGTCCAGCCCCTCACCTAGCAACCCCTGGTGATGCTCCACCCACTTCTGTATAAAAGACGTCACGGTTGTTTTTCCTGAGTTCATCTCAGAGTTCGATGTTTCGTTGTTGTTAAAATGTAGTACCGCTAATAACTAATTATCTATCAGTAAAAACGAAAACACTTATTTACGGGCTCTTAAATCAACCGGACGACTGCTCACGGACCATATCCGGTCCGCGCCGGATGTGGTCCGTCAAAAAAGAGAGCGCGTGTATAGCAGTTAGCAGCCAGTGTGTTACTCTGCAGCCTTATTGCTTGTTTTCGAAGAGTCAGACGAAGAGTTTTTAACATGGAGGGTGAACTTATGGATGTTTCTCAGCGGCCTACGCGACGCGTCAGCGCCTCATTTGCCCTGCCCAAAATGGCATCTTCCTCTGGGTCTGACTCAAGGGCGAAATATACCTGAGCGTTCTATCTATACGCCTATACGCCACGTACGTACGTCAAGGCAAAAGCGTAGCCCCGCGTAGCCCCTCAGGGCATGTACGCACAAAGCTTTTTTTTTACGACCGCGGACGCTTGCGCGGTGTCTGACCATAAACTTCCCCGACGCCGGACTGTTTTGTATGTTACACAAATGAAATAAATTCCCCTTCTTTATCGCTGATCGGGCCTTTTCTTTTGTTTTTTTGCCTAAATATGTGAAATCCTACCCGAACCGGAAACCCTGGTTAAATAAAGAAGTTCACGCCTTGCTAGCAGCCAGGGACACTGCATTCAAGTCAGGAGATAAAGAGGAGCTGAGAAAGAGCAGGAAAGAACTGAAGGATGGCATTAAGAAGGCCAAGGCCACGTATGCACAGAGGATCGAGGGACAGTTCACCTCACAAGACCCACGGAGCATGTGGAAGGGTATTAAATGCATAACAGATTACAAAGGCAAGAACAAACAATGCCCCAGGGACCCATCTCTGCCTGATGCCCTCAATAAGTTTTATGCACGTTTTGATGATCCAAACAGACCAGCTAGCACCAGACTCACCTCATCACCAGATGAAGAGCATCTCAGGGTGTCCGCAGCAGAAGTGAGAGGCAGTCTCAGAAAGATTAATCCTCATAAAGCAACCGGACCAGACAACATCCCAGGGAAAGTTCTGAAGGAATGTGCGGACCAGCTCTGTGAGGTGCTGGCTGACATCTTCACCACCTCACTTGCACTGGAGTCAGTTCCCACCTGCCTGAAGACCGCGACCATCATCCCAGTCCCAAAGAGCTCCACAGTGACTGGTCTGAATGACTATAGACCGGTGGCCCTCACCCCGATAGTCGCTAAATGTTTTGAGAAACTGGTCATGTCCCACATCAAGGCAACCGTCAACATCAACGAGGACCCTCATCAATACGCATACCGTGAGAACCGATCAACAGAGGACGCCATTTCTTCCGTGGTCCACACTGCTCTCACCCACCTGGATCAGAAGGACTCATACGTGCGTCTGCTCTTTGTGGACTTCACATCTGCCTTCAACACCATGATCCCCCAAACTCTGATAGACAAACTATCTACACTTGGACTAAGCCCCTCTATTTGTAACTGGGTACTAGACTTCTTAACAGACAGACCACAGTCCGTGAAGATCCACAACTTCTCCTCCTCCACCATAACCCTCAGCACTGGCTCTCCTCAGGGATGTGTGCTGAGCCCCCTTCTGTTCACTCTGCTCACATATGATTGTACAGCCACACTTCCAGGCTGTCATATTGTTAAGTTTGCAGATGATACAGCGGTGGTGGGATGCATCACAAACAATGATGAGTCCAGCTACAGACAGGAGGTGGAACATCTGGAGAGCTGGTGCAAAGAGAATAATCTTCACATGAATGTGAAGAAGACAAAGGAGATGATTGTGGACTTCAGAAGGAACAAACACACCCATGCCCCACTGAAAATAGGTGGGTCTGCAGTGGAAGTGGTCTCCAGCTACAAATACTTGGGTGTACACATGAATGATAACCTCAGCTGGAGCAACAACACCACCAGCCTGATCAAGAAAGGTCATCAGAGACTCTACTTCCTCAGACGGCTGAGACGTGCTGGTCTGAGCAGCCCAGTTCTCACCTCGTTCTACAGGTGTGCAGTGGAGAGCGTCCTGTGCTCCAGCATCAACGTGTGGCATGGAGGCTGCACAGTTGAAGAGAGGAAAGCTCTACAGAGAGTGGTGAAGGCTGCACAGAAGTCTGTTGGAGTCAGTCTCCCCACCATCACAGACATTTACACCTCCAGATGCAGGAAAAGAGCCACCTGCATCATGAAAGACCTCACTCATCCAGCACACTCACTCTTTGCCCCACTCCCCTCAGGACGGAGGTTGAGGAGCATCAAGTGTAGAACCACTAGACTGAGGAACAGCTTCTACCCTGAGGCTGTTAGACTCATGAATAAATAAAAATAAAATAAAAAATAAACACTGCAAAATATCACTGTGAAAATATCACTGCAAATATCAATGTGATTCTGTGCTCGTCATGGATTGTCCATAACGAACACCATGTTCAGGCATAAGGGTGTCCATATGTGCTCTTGGCACCAGGACACCCTAGGTCGTAGTTCAATGATCGACTTTGTTGTCGTCTCATCTGATCTGCGGCCGCATGTCCTGGACACTCGGGTGAAGAGAGGGGCGGAGCTGTCAACTGACCACTACCTGGTGGTGAGTTGGCTCCGATGGTGGGGGAGGATGCCGGTCAGACCTGGCAGACCCAAACGTATTGTGAGGGTCTGCTGGGAACGTCTGGCAGAGTCTCCCGTAAGACGGAGCTTTAACTCCCACCTCCGGGAGAGCTTTGAACACGTTCCGAGGGAGGCGGGGGACATTGAGCCCGAGTGGGCCATGTTTCGCGCCTCTATTGTCGAGGCAGCTTATCGGAGTTGTGGCCGCAAGGTTGTTGGTGCCTGTCGTGGTGGCAACCCTCGAACCCGGTGGTGGACACCGGCGGTGAGGGATGCTGTCAAGCTGAAGAAGGAGTCCTATTGGGCCTTTTTGGCCTGTGGGACCCCGGAAGCAGCAGATAGGTACCGGCAGTCCAAGCGGCATGCGGCTCGGGTGGTTGCTGAGGCAAAAACTCGGGCGTGGGAGGAGTTCGGAGAGGCCATGGAGAATGACTTCCGTACGGCTTCGAGGCGATTCTGGTCCACCATCCGGCGTCTCAGGGGGGGAAAGCGGTACGCGACCAACACCATTTATGGTGGGGATGGCGTGCTGTTGACCTCAACTCGGGATGTTGTGAGTCGGTGGGCGGAATACTTCGAAGACCTCCTCAATCCTACTGGCACGTCTTCCACTGAGGAAGCGGAGCCTGGGGACTTTGGGTCGGGCTCTCCAATCTCTGGTGCTGAGGTCGCCGAGGTGGTTAAAAAGCTCCGCGGTGGCAAGGCTCCGGGGGTGGATGAGATTCGTCCTGAGTTCCTTAGGGCTCTGGATGTTGTGGGGTTGTGTTGGCTTACGCGACTCTGCAATATCGCGTGGACATCGGGGGCAGTTCCCTTGGATTGGCAGACTGGGGTGGTGGTTCCCCTATTCAAAAAGGGGGACCGTAGGGTGTGTTCCAACTATAGAGGGATCACACTCTTAAGCCTCCCTGGTAAGGTCTATTCAGGGGTTCTGGAGAGGAGGGTCCGTCGGATAGTCGAACCTCGGATTCAGGAGGAGCAGTGTGGTTTTCGTCCTGGTCGTGGAACACTAGACCAGCTCTACACCCTCAACAGGGTCCTGGAGGGTGCGTGGGAGTTTGCCCAACCAGTTTACATGTGCTTTGTAGACTTGGAAAAGGCATTCGACCGCGTCCCTCGGGGGGTTCTGTGGCGGGTACTCCGGGAGTATGGGGTACCAGGCCCTTTGATATGGGCTGTTAGGTCCCTGTACGACCGGTGTCAGAGCTTGGTCCGCATCGCTGGCAGTAAGTCAGGCTCGTTTCCGGTGAGAGTTGGACTCCGCCAAGGTTGCCCTTTGTCACCGATTCTGTTTATAACTTTTATGGACAGAATTTCTAGGCGCAGCCAAGGTGTTGAGAGGATCCGTTTTGGTGGCCTTAGAATCGCTTCTCTGTTTTTTGCAGATGATGTGGTCCTATTGGCTTCATCAGCTCGTGATCTACAGCTTTCGCTGGAGCGGTTTGCAGCTGAATGTGATGCGGCCGGGATGAGGATCAGTTCCTCCAAATCCGAGGCCATGGTCTTGAGCCGGAAAAGGGTAGCGTGCCCTCTCCGGGTCGGGGAGGAGGTCCTTACCCAAGTGGAGGAGTTTAAGTATCTCGGGATCTTGTTCACGAATGAGGGAAAACTGGAGCGTGAGATCGATAGGCGGATAGGTGCAGCGTCCGCAGTGAAGCGGGCGCTGTACCGGTCTGTCGTGGTGAAGAGAGAGCTGAGTCAAAAGGCAAAGCTCTCAATTTACCGATCGATCTACGTTCCCACCCTCATCTATGGTCATGAGCTTTGGGTTATGACCGAAAGAACAAGATCTCGGATACAAGCGGCTGAAATGAGTTTTCTCCGCAGGGTGGCTGGACTCTCCCTTAGAGATAGGGTGAGAAGCTCAGTCATCCGGGAGGGACTCGGAGTAGAGCCGCTGCTTCTCCACATCGAGAGGAGCCAGTTGAGGTGGCTCGGGCATCTGGTTAGGATGCCTCCTGGACGCCTCCCTGGTGAGGTGTTCCGGGCATGTCCCACCGGGAGGAGACCCAGAGGAAGACCCAGGATACGCTGGAGGGACTATGTTTCTCGGCTGGCCTGGGAACGCCTTGGGATTCCCCCAGAGGAGCTGCTCCAAGTGGCTGGGGAGAGGGAAGTCTGGGCCTCCCTACTTAGGCTGCTACCCCCGCGACCCGACCCCGGATAAGCGGAAGAAAATGGATGGATGGATGCAAAATATCACATCATGCTGATGCTGATCTGTTTTCTTGTTGCTGTGTTCATCTGTGTTCATCTGTGACCATCTGCTCATACAAACTCATGTTCGTGCTGCTGTTTATTCCCACTATATTAGGCTTAGTGTATTACTAGTTGATGTTTTTCTTAGTTAATTCTAGATGTTATTACTGTTTTTCTCTTGCATTTGTTGTTGGATGTAACTGGGACCCCGTGTACATAATCTCGTTTTCATCACATGTACCACATGCGGTGCAAATGACAATAAAGACTCTCTGACTCTGACTCTAAAGTCAAGTAACCGCTTCTTCCTCCGTTCACTCGATGACTGAAATGAATGAATTCAGGTCCTACCTGGGTGCGCGATGTTTTAAATATTCCCTGGTGGACTGTGTGCTGCAGGAAAAGCGCTCCCTGTTATTATTTTTATTTCTGAGATAACTTTTTATAACATATATAGAAACACCGCATCAGAACACCGCAGAAGTCTTCAGCGAGCTGCTCATGATGCATTCTCGAGGTTTCACTGAGCTGACTGAAAGCTGTCAATCATTTCAGTAGGCGTGTCAGCAAGTGACCAATCAGCGAGCTCAGTTGAGTCCCCTCCGCGCGCAGCTGCTCATATTACAACAAGGATCTGGAGCGAGAACGCGTGAAAGCTGATAAAAGCCGAGCTATAGCAGCGAAAACATGCGCACAAAATGCGCACGTACAGTGGCGTACTTAATGTACGCTCAGGTGTATTTCGCCCTTTAGGGTCCCCTTTGGAGGGCGGAGTTAATGTAAACAGATTTTTGAAGGGCGTGGCCTTATCATAAACAGCTCGTTCAGAACGGAAGTCAGAAAAAGCACAACTAGAAAGGGGATATTTTATTATCTAAGAATTATTTTGTGCATTAAATTGAATGAACATGGTCTGGATAGCCCACAGACATACCATAAAAATTTATAGGATCAATATTTGGTCTCCTTTAAAGAAAAGTTCAGCTGAGACACATATTTGTTATAATTTTTTATCAAACAATTAATTGTTTTTAAGTGTTAATCTTCTTAAAAGCCTTGCTGTGCGCTCCTGTGGAAGAGACATTTGCAGCAGAGCTAAACACGGTCCACATTTTGACGTAGGTGCGACCTATATTCAGGTGCGACCTATATATGGATTTTTTCAATTCTTTGGCAATAATTGGATGGTGCGACCTATACTCGGGTGCGACCTATACTCCGAAAAATACGTTAGCTTTTTTAGATTTTTCTACCTGGATTATTGAGCATGCATCAGGGTATTTAACAAAACAGTTTGACTAAATGTTTTAAAACGTGCAATCACTGATCAGTTTTTTAATGTGTAATGCACTTAAATGTTAAACTGAGTAAAAGTGTAAAAGGACAATTAATTTAATGTAAATATTTTTATAATTTATTTATTCTTTGCACTAATACAAAGAAGAAAAGTGGACTTTTGGAATGAGTATACTGGTCTGGCCCCCTTGAGATCAGATTAAGCTGTATGCGGCCCCCAGATCAAAATGAGTTTGACACCCCTGGTTTAGAATCAGGTTGAAAATAGATTTAATTTGGTTTTTATTGCTGTTGTGGTCATTTTTATATTTTTGGGTGTAACTGGGACATTGTGTACACATTTTCGTTCCACCTCGTACCACTTGATGCGAAAGACAAAATCAACTTGAACTTTGAATAATTGTCACTAATCTGTAAGAATTTTACAAGATTTTAAAGCTCTGAATGAATGCAACATGTCAGGGGCGGTCCTAGCCTGTGGTGCCTCGAGCAAACAACCCGTCCGGTAGACGGGAAGAGGTAGAGGCAAATATCCTCAGGATCAGACAATGTTTGGAGACACATTTGTGGCTGAGGAGGTGGATAGTTCCTCTTCCTGAGGCTCCAGAACTGTTTCTGAAGTGGCCTAGCCGTTTTCGCACTGCACGGCCCTCCCCAGCCCAGCACGTCCCTGGTTGGCCCTGAGCCCAGCCTGGCCCGCCCCCGTTAATTACGCATTCTGCGTACAGCCGCCTTGAAGTGGGTGGGCAGTTCTCTTGAAGTGCGTGGGCAGTTCTTGTGTGCGCGCTTACAGTGTTTTAAGAGAGGAGACGCCGCTAAAAAATATTTGTTAGCTGAATATATATATTAGTGTTTCTGTGTTTAATTTTTGTTAATAACTGATTACAAATCAGCTTATGTTAGAATTTTCATTCATTCATTCATTCAACCTTTATTTATACAGGCTAGCCTCGTTGAGCCACGGGGACTCATTTACAAGAGGGACCTGTTTCATTCACACCCATGGTCAATTTAGAGTTACCAATCAGCCTAACATACATGTTTTTGGACTGTAAATGTAGAATGTAAATAACACGAAGCGCGCACCCATACAGAGCATTTCTGCCTTTCAGCGCGAGCTGAGTTTCATTAAAATATAACTATTATTCTCTGCAATGCTCTGTATGGGTGCGCGCTTCGTGTTATTTACGTTCTAACATAAGCTGATTTGTAATCTGTTATTAACAAAAATTAAACTCAGAAAAACTAATTCAGCTAACAATTTTTTTAGGGGTTTCTGTAGTTAAATTTTAATGAAATTCAGCTCGCGCTGAGGTTGTTGTTAGAACGAGTCCCGCCCCTGCTGCAAACAACGAATCAAATGTGAGCAGTACATGACGTTAAACTGGGCCTGGGAGCTCGGCCCGATCAGAACTCCTCTTGGCGGGTTCCAAAACGAGGGCGGACCCTGGGCGGAAAAGGAAAATGCAAACATGACGAACCCAGGTTAGAAGGCGGGGCGGGGCGGACCGGGCCGTTGAGGGCTGTGCAACGCGAAAACGGCTTGTGTGACTGAAGAAGTGGATGGCTCCTCATCCTGGCCTGTGGCATATGGTGCCCCAAAATATTTCAGAAGTTCCCCTGAATTTGCATTAAAATACCATACATTAAAACGGATATGTCAAACATCAATTGTATCATTAACAAACCTCCATAATTCTATGCATCACAGTGGTTATTTAAAAGGCTATCAAACCATTGTTGAGATAGCCTAATGCAATACTGAGTAAGGATAACAACTTTCCCAAGTAATGTGAAGTGATTTAGGGACTGTCATACTGACAAAGCAAACAGCAGCTAAAGGCTCTGGCAGAGCTGTGCGTTGGGCAGCACGCCGCTCGACGCGCGCGTGCTGCGCGCGGGCAGTTCACAGCATAGCTTAGCATGAAGCTCCAACGTTTTCGCTCCAAATACTTGATGTCATTTGAGCAGAAGCAGGGCGGAGCGTTTACCTACGGGACAAATTGAGGTTGCTGATTGGTCATTTGCTGACACGCCTACTGAGTTGATTGACAGGTCGGGTGGGAGACCAAAAGGCATGAGCTGCGCAGCTTTGTTCTGTGTTTATATGTTAATAAAAAGTTCTAAAAAATAAAATAAAAACAGGGAGCGCTGGTCCTTCAGCCCACACAGCAGACCAGCACACCAGGAAATATTTAGAACCTGGCGCATCCACGTTGGACATTTGGTTCGCTCGTGACAAATTCATTCATTCCTCCTCATTGGAGGAGGAAGCGAATGGTGACCGCTTCAAGCGATCACTTGACTTTTGGCAAAAAAACAAAAGAAAAGTCCAGATCAGCGATGAAGAAGAGGAATTTAATACATTTGTGTCTCATACAAAACAGTCCGGCGCCGGGCAGTTTATTGTGAGACAACGCGCGCGTAAGCGGTCGTAAAATTTGAGCTTGGCGCGTTCACGCCCGCGTTCAAAGGCTTGTGCCGCGGCGCTCACACGGCGTGGCGCGGCTCTTGGCCAAACACAGAGCTCTGCCTGGCCCTTAAGACAAAAACAAACAGGCCTACATATGTATATGTTCAATTTGTGAAATATTCAGAATAGGAGAATCGACACCTTTTCCAGTTAATGGCTATTTAACACGGTCCAAGCTACATCACAAGATCATTGCCTTTAGTATTTAAAGCTGCCTAATATGACTTTCCAATATAACAGTTTAGTTTTAGAACAATTTCAGTCTTCAAAACTAATATTTTCTCCTGAAAACCAAACATGCCATCTCGCCGCTAAACTAATTAACAGTAAGCGCTATACCTCTCAAGCTCCAAGAGATGACACAGCTGCATACCTTTATCGTTTGCTCGTTTCTCCTACTTTTCTCTTTTTCCTAAAGGGGACACCTGATGGATTTGACCTCTTCCTGTCCATCTTCCATGTGTGTAATTGGCACTTGAGCAATCAATGTTGTGATTTTCTTAGCAAACTACATGTAATTGTACAGTATTAGGTGCGCTATTTAATGCATCCCTGGCCCAGCAAGGGATACAAGAGAAACCCCTCCCCTTTTTTTCCATTACCTGTGTGTCAGACCTCAGCAGAAGCTACACGCCCTGCACCTGATGAAGGGCGCCCACTTTCCACAAGTTGACAATAGGAAAATGATATGTAGGCTAGACAGGCTTTATGAAATAATGTGTTTTATTTTTTTGAAAGGTAGTGTGAGCGTGTGTGCTCATGCTGCCCTTGAAAAGATGTTGCCTTGGGCAGCTCCCATATAGCCAATATTAAAAAAACTACAATGTTAACAGAAAACATACGCCCAATAAATACTGTATTTTTCGGACTACTGTATAAGCCGCACATCCTGTAAATTCCTCAAAAAACAACAACAGTGAGCCTTATGTATTAATTCTGGTTATGCTTACTGACCTCAAACTGATTTTAGTACATGGCGCCCAAAATTCTGTCAAATTGTTTTAGTTTTGCTTAATGCGCCTTATAATTCAGTGTGCTTTATTGTCTGAAAAAAACGGTAACTACTAATATTCTTCAAACACTTTTAATTTAATGTGGTTACTGTCAATATAAATTATGAGCTACAGAAATTATTAAACAAGATCTATAGTTCCTACTTATCTCTTTAAATATTATAGAAGTATTACAGCTTTCGTCCGCAAAAAGCTAAAATATTTTAGTCTGAGTAGAACAAGAAAATTTCCGAGAGGTCACTGAGGCTTAAAGCCCATTCTCCCACTCAAAGGTTTAGAGTTCTAATCGTTGTGCTACAGAAAGCCAATGAAACCTGATGCACCCTTTCAAAGTCCATGTGCACTGCTTCTTGTTAGGGCTCAATAGATTGACCCATTGTTAGGCTGATGAGGGGGTTAGATGCTTTGTTTTCTTTATAATACAGGTAGTCCTCGGGTTACGACGGCCTCGGGTTACGACGGCCTTGACTTACGACGTTTCGCTGTTACGAACGCCCTCCCATTGAACAGCATTGTTCGAGTTACGCGGTTTATGCGCCTTTACACCAAACAACAACACAGTAACTAACGTAAAGTTGCGTCAACTACGTAACTACGTCATCACGTACATTCTAACGTAAGCACGTATATGTACGTGACAGGATATTACATCGGGAACTACCTGTAATTAAAACTATACACTGCACTAAAACCATAGATATACGGTAAGAGCTGATGTCGTATATCTCCGTATCCTTCACATATACTTATACTTATATTTCCGGATATTCCCGGAAATGGCCCGCAATGATCCTTTAAAAATCCCAAAATCCGGATACTTATCTTTGGCAGACCCTTGACGAATAACAGCCACATTTATTTTGGATCTGCCGAAGATAAGTATCCAGATTTTGGGATTTTTTAAGGATCATTGCGGTCCATTTCCGGGAATATCCGAACACAGATCTTTCCGTATATCTATGGTTTTAGTGCAGTGATAGTTTCTCATGATTTATTGTGGATGTCAATCTTTGTTTTTCCAAAATTGAGGGGAGTCCAGACCCACCCAATTCCCTGGAATTTCCATCCAAGATGACAGGTCGAATGCTCCCTCTCCTATTTAGTTCAGACAGCAGCATATGTGGTTTCCAGTACCGGTAATAATACAAAGTATTTGGATCACAGAACAACTTTTTCATTTTGCCTCTGTCGATTTGAACTTTTGTCCTGATTTCAAAATGACCCAAGAATAGCAGGAGGGTTCATTGAGTCTCATGAATACCGTAAATGAGAAGACGGAAGCTTTGGATGGTGTTCAGATATGGGTCCTACTTTGCATGATAGAGTTTTAAACAGCATCAGTGGCTGACACAGCGAACTGTGTTTACAGACCATGATTTGTGGACATGCTCCTGATGCAGTGATATCCAGAACAGAATCAGACTGAGGGCCCAAAGATCACACCAGCCAACACTGACATTCATCCTTATTGTTGGACATAACTGGGACCCTGCGTACATAATCTTGTTTCATCACGGTGCGAATGACAATAAAGATTCTCTGACTATTATCCTTTGAGCTCAGACATTTCTGATTACATTCAGTTCAGCCTTTATTTATACAGGTTAGTCTCATTGAGCCTCGAGGACTCATTTACAAGAGAGACCTCTTTTAAACAAAGCGTGATGACAACAGTGGACAGTATACATCATGAACTGTAGATGATAAAATGTTCACCACTTGTTCTTCTCTTTTTGTTCTATTTCTTCCTTACATTCCTTACAGTAGTCCCTCAATTATCATGGGGGTTACGTTTCACACACCACCGCGATAGGTGAAAAATCGCAAAGTAGGAACGTTATATTTATTTTAGCATTAAATATATTTTAAAGCTTTATAAATTCTTCCCACCCTCTTGCAATGTTCTAAACTCTTAAACCTACGTAATTTTAACAACATACGTATATGTACTGTACAGTACTGCAAAATTTTACACCTTACGGAATTTTAACAACATACGTATATGTACTGTACAGTACTGCAAAATTTTACTCACCAGCTCTGCAGACCTGTAGCTTGGTTCTGTTCTGTCTTGGTTCCGGTTCTGCAGACCCACCCTGCAAATGAAGTCCACCGCCCCGTCCAAGTTGATGTGTGTGTGGATAATTGAGCTTCAGGATTATTTGAGACTTTCCTGCCAGTTCTTTGGGTTTATTAGATAGTGTAGATTTGCTTTGACAAACTTTCCCTCCATTTCAGCAGAAAGCAGCGGCCGGAAACACTGTTGGTTCTGGGTAGTGTATTTCTTTTGACTGGCATTATATAGGCTTATTGAAAGAACATTACAAAATGGTGGCGCCGGTCCGAAGCATTTTTTCCGTTAACTTTTTATCCCGTTTGGACTGCCGAACGGGTCCTGGAGGGTGCGTGGGAGTTTGCCCAACCAGTTTACATGTGCTTTGTGGACTTGGAGAAGGCATTCGACCGCGTCCCTCGGGGGGTTCTGTGGGGGGTACTCCGGGAGTATGGGGTACCAGGCCCTTTGATATGGGCTGTTAGGTCCCTGTACGACCGGTGTCAGAGCTTGGTCCGCATTGCCGGCAGTAAGTCAGGCTCGTTTCCAGTGAGAGTTGGACTCCGCCAAGGTTGCCCTTTGTCACCGATTCTGTTCATAACTTTTATGGACAGAATTTCTAGGCGCAGCCAAGGTGTTGAGAGGATCCGTTTTGGTGGCCTTAGAATCACTTCTCTGTTTTTTGCAGATGATGTGGTCCTATTGGCTTCATCAGATCGTGATCTACAGCTTTCACTGGAGCGGTTTGCAGCCGAGTGTGATGCGGCCGGGATGAGGATCAGTTCCTCCAAATCCGAGGCCATGGTCTTGAGCCGGAAAAGGGTAGCATGCCCTCTCCGGGTCGGGGAGGAGGTCCTGCCCCAAGTGGAGGAGTTTAAGTATCTCGGGGTCTTGTTCACGAATGAGGGAAAACTGGAGCGTGAGATCGATAGGCGGATAGGTGCAGCGTCCGCAGTGAAGCGGGCGCTGTACCGGTCTGTCGTGGTGAAGAGAGAGCTGAGTCGAAAGGCAAAGCTCTCAATTTACCGATCGATCTACGTTCCCACCCTCATCTATGGTCATGAGCTTTGGGTTGTGACCGAAAGAACGAGATCTCGGATACAAGCGGCTGAAATGAGTTTTCTCCGCAGGGTGTCTGGACTCTCCCTTAGAGATAGGGTGAGAAGCTC
>JBBPBX010066361.1:0-16368 GCA_038048925.1 Garcialebias charrua | reverse complement strand
CCGGACCGACAGGAACAGAGGACCCGAGCCCCACCAGGCAGCCACCAGGCCGCGCCGACACACGCCCAAGCACCCAACCCCCGATACAGAGGGCCCCAAGTGCGCCGACAGGCAAGGGCACACCCAATTAGGGGGCCACGCGCCAGGGGCGCGACACCAAGCAGCCCCAGCTGTATGGAAGAGGGGGCAGTCTAAGACCCAGCCTGACAAATAGACATTCATACACAGATACCATCACACAAACCCACCCTCATCCTCACTCACTCAAGGACATACAATAATGACACTTTCTATTCATAATCCCGATATTAACTCTATACCCCCCAGGTCCAAGACAAGTACCTGCCCCTTACATGGGGCAGCCCACACCCAAACCCAGGAGGTACAGTAGGTCCATTCATTCTGGGGCAGAGAGGAGCTGACATCCAAGTTCCGGCCCAACCCACGCCCAGCCGACAGGACAGGACACCCAAGCAGCCCAGGAAGACCGCAGTGCCAGTCCCGTCCATGGCAAAACCCCAGGCCCCGAACCCCCACATAGTCCAGGACAACACCCGACGGCCTTCCTCTCTACCGGACCCCACCCCCAGAATGGCAGCCAGGGAACCAGGGGGTAAGAATCAAGAATCAATCAAGAAGGTTTATTAACATTGCATCAATTTTCACCAATTACAACGTAAATATGTAAAAGCAGCATCCAGGAGAGAGAAATGAGTGCAAAAAGCTGCAGCAAAACAAAGCACATGACATGTTTTATCAACACACGATATGTTTTATCAACACACGATATGTTTATTCAACACATGATATGCTCTTAGCGCGGCCAGGCCCAATCTGTCCCCAGATGAAGGTCAAAAGCAGGAAAAACAGGCAGAAACACTGGGATTCACAGCATTGATATTAAAAAAAGATGAATCACATTTTGTCTTCAAGACACCGCGTGATCCAGTAAAAACCATATCAAAGAGCACATTTAGTTACAATAACAAAGGAGAGACGGCAGGCAAGGAGATTGAGTCTATGATTAATTTCAGACAAACACAGAGTTCAGCAGATGTGCAGCTGGGTGTTATCTGAAGCTTCACAGAAATCTCTGGGGAGGGGGAGGGGGGGGGCTCTTCAGCTCCTCACTCTAGGAGAATGGATTCCCACAGCCTGCTTTTCAAGGACATGTGCAGAAGCCAGATAATGTTCTTGTTTGTTATCCAATAGACCACAGTGTTCTTTTCCACTGCCGCCTCCAAGTCTGTGGTGCTGTTTCACGGCCGAAAGAAATCCAAATATGTGGTTCTGCTCTGCCCCGCTTCATGAACTTCCACCTGTCCCTTGATTGATCCGGGGTGGCTGCAAACAAGTCCCAAAACGGACAGCAGGTGCACGGTGGTCCACCACTGCACCAATCGTGCGATTGAGCTCATACAGCAGCTGGGATGAGGAGCTCACGGCCCGGTTCAGAGAATTTTGCTGATCAGGCAGTGCCGACAGCGCTCTGATAGCCGCCGAAGCCTCCCTCAGCTTCCGATAACAAACAACTCCGCTTACGCCAAAAAACAGAGCAGTTGCTACCAATAATCCAATAATCCACAAATCCTCCACGTCCTCCACACTCAGAACGGACAGACACATGGGCTGCCACTGACCCCACGAGTCCAGCACGTATCCAGCCGCGTGTGTGTCGGAGGGACAGACAGCTTCTCCTGGCACGGTCCGCTTCGTGGAAAAAATCTTATCCATTGAAGAAACAGCCCAATTGATTAATTCCATATTGGTTCGAGTGAGCGCTGAAGGGTCGCAGACGAGACGAAAAGCAAGCAGGGAGTAGGAAAAACTTAGGGAGGGAAGAGCAGAAAGATATGCGTCCTGCCTTGCCGAGTGCCGGAAGAAGTAAGAGATAAGAAATAAGAGAAAATAAATAAATAAATAATATTAGACCCAGATACATACATCCCCGCCCCCAGATGTGCTGTTGATGTGTGTTGTTGTAAAGTGCAATAAAAAAAGGGAGAGAAGAAGGAGCAGAGGCTGGCATAATGCCAGTTTCCCCTCCACACCAACTCTAAACCAAGCCCTTACTGTCTAAACGCATTATTTGAAGCGAGCACAGGAGGTGAGAGTAGTGTTGTCCCACCACCCATAGCCACAGTGCCCACCCCAAGTTCCTATATGCGAATGTCATGCGGATGTTGTGAGTGAATGTCTAATGCCAAAATTACACCACATGCGTTCCGGCTCCGCCCCGCTCCGGTCCGACCTCCGCAGCAAATACGCACCCATTATAATCAATGACAGAATTTACACTGGCTCCGCACGGCGGCGGCGAGCTGCGGAGAGCGGACGGCAGTCCGTCAAAATTAGAAATTTTTCTATTTCTGCCGGACGCCGGAGCTGTGCCGGAGTCAACTTTTGAAGATTACGTCGCACCAACAGGAAAAGGAACGAGCACAACTTCCGTATTTACAAAATAAAATCACCACGGGCGGACTTAATCCTAGCTCTATACGGATTTATTTGTACAAAAATGCTTTCAAACTATCATTTATGACTACGCCTACAAACGCAATACAAGAAATAAATAAATAAATAAAGTATTTTATTCTGAAATGTAATACATCACTTCCTGTTGCTCAAACCATGTCCTGTCGCTCATTTACGAGAGAAGATCAAGGCAGCAGTCTCTACTGTTGTTCTCCTTCTTCCACCGAATGAATTGTTTTGTTCTGACTTACTTATTTATCACTTGATTTATCGCGCGATCCCGCAAATCCCGCGCATGCGTCTAGGAGCGGCGCATGCAGGCGGACCTGAGCTGAGCGGAGGTAGTGGAAATTGGAGTTTGAGACGCTCAGCTGCGACCTGCGGAGCGGAGCGGACCGTATGTAGTGTAATTTTGGGGTAAGGTGTATAATAAAATTGAGTCCCAGGTGGTTCTGAACAACAGAAATGTAAAAATGTTTCAGCACACCCGAGCCTCAAAATCCCTACATGTATTAATCTTGAAATGAAGAGGGCGGAGGTGCGCTGTGAGGGATGGGGAGAAAATAACTACAGGATCTAATTCTCCCGCAGGGAGTCAGCTCCCCCGCTTATCCAACATACACCCCAAGCTCACCAAGGTCCATCCAAGGAGCGAGGCCAAAACATCTCTCCAACCGTCAGACCCATTGAACTCCAGACCAGAGAAGGACAGGGCCACGAGGGCCGCCAGCAGCAGGACCAACAGCTACACACCCCAAGTCCGCCCGGACCCTCACATCAACTCTCATAAAGCAACTGGACCGGATGAGATCCCCGGGAAAGTTCTGAAGGAATGTGCGGACCAGCTCTGTGAGGTGCTGGCTGACATCTTCAACACCTCACTTGCTCTGGAGACAGTCCCCACCTGCCTGAAGACCGCCACCATCATCCCAGTCCCAAAAAGCTCCACAGTGACTGGTCTGAACGACTATCGGCCGGTGGCCCTCACCCCGATAGTTGCAAAATGCTTCGAAAAACTGGTCATGACCCACATCAAAACAACCGTCAACATCAACGAGGACCCTCATCAGTATGCTTACCGTGAGAACCGATCAACAGAGGACGCCATCTCGTCCGTGGTCCACACTGCTCTCACCCACCTGGATCAGAAGGACTCATACGTCCGTATGCTCTTTGTGGACTTCACATCTGCCTTCAACACCATGATCCCCCAAACTCTGATGGACAAACTATCCACACTTGGACTAAGCCCCTCCGTTTGTAACTGGGTACTAGACTTTTTAACAAACAGACCACAGTCAGTGAGGATCCACAACTTCTCCTCCTCCACCATTGCCCTCAGCACTGGCTCTCCTCAAGGATGTGTGTTGAGCCCCCTTCTGTTCACTCTGCTCACATATGATTGTGCAGCTACCCAACCAGGTTGTCATATTGTAAAGTTTGCAGATGAACAGCGGTGGTGGGATGCATCACAAACAATGATGAGTCCAGCTACAGGCAGGAGGTGGAACACCTGGAGAGCTGGTGCAAAGAGAATAACCTTCACATGAATGTGAAGAAGACAAAGGAGATGATTGTGGACTTCAGAAGGAACAAACAAACCCACACCCCACTGAACATAGGTGGATCAGTGGTGGAAGTGGTCTCCAGCTACAAGTACTTGGGGGTACACTTGAATGATAATCTCAGCTGGACCAACAACACCACCAGCCTGATCAAGAAAGGTCATCAGAGACTCTACTTCCTCAGACGGCTGAGACGAGCTGGTCTGAGTAGCCCAGTCCTCACCTCCTTCTACAGGTGTGCAGTGGAGAGCATCCTGTGCTCCAGCATCAATGTGTGGCATGGAGGCTGCACAGCTGCAGAAAGAAAAGCTCTGCAGAGAGTGGTGAAGGCTGCACAGAAGTCTGTTGGAGTCAGTCTCCCCACCATCACAGACATTTACACTTCGAGATGCAGGAAAAAAGCCACCTGCATCATGAAAGACCCCACTCACCCAGCACACACACTCTTTGCCCCACTCCCCTCAGGACGGAGGTTGAGGAGCATCAAATGTAGAACCACTAGACTGAGGAACAGCTTCTACCCTGAGGCTGTTAGACTCATGAATAAATAAATAAGAATAATCACTGTGAAATATCACATCATGCTGATGCTGATCTGTTTTCTTGTTGCTGTGTTCATCTGTGACCATCTGCTCATAAAGACTCATGTTCGTGCTGCTGTTTGTAATGACGTTTTTCTATTACTCTAGGGCTTAGTGTATTTCTAGTTGGATGTTTTTCTTAGTTCATATCCTAGATGTTATTACTGTTTTTCTCTTACATTTTGTTGTTGGATGTAACTGGGACCCTGTGTACATAATCTCATTTCATCACATGTACTACATGCGGTGCAAATGACAATAAAGACTCTCTGACTCTGACCCCTACGAACCGCAGTAAACCAGCCGCCCAAGAGGACACCAAATCCCACATGGACGACCCAGCGAAGAGCGCCCGCCTAACCACCGACAGAGCCAGAAAGTACAGAGAGAGAGCCCCCACAATAGAAAAGGGCCAGCCAACCAGCCATGCTTAGTCCCAGACCATCATCAAGGACATCCACCCAGTCCCCACCCCAGAAGAAATACTACGCCCACCCTTCATACTAACAACTCTTAGAACACATAGCACACTAGACACCCAGGCTGGGTCAACCTGCCCCCTCCCATAGGCCACCAGTCACGCCCCAAGACACTCAACCCCCCAACTCGCAACCCACCAACGAGCCGAGGGCCCCCCCCAGAGCCGGGCACCGCCCACCAGAGCCCAAGATCCCCGACCCCCACCAGGCCCAAGCCCGGGGATGACACGCCCCCAGAACCCAAAGCCACCAGCGCCCATCCCGAAACCATCCTAGCACAGCCGGGCGACCGATCGGTGACCCATGACTGCCGCCACAGACCACCTGAGGGCCCGCATGCAGCCCCCAGCAGACATCCCCCAGAGCCACCCAGGTCTTCCCCAGGGTGAAGGCAGGGCCCCCCTGCCCAGACAGCCCCAACAGCCCAGCCCCTGACAACCCCCCGGCGCCCTAAACCCCGACACCCCCCCACACCAGCCCCAATGCCCCACAAGGTCAGATCCCAGACCCCCCACCCTCACTACGTTACGGAGCCCATCAAATAATGCCAGATAGATTGATCCGATGTGTCAGCAGATGCTGTTTAAAGACTAATATGGTCTAACAAAAGATTTTTTATACTGATTAATGCTAAGATTATTTATATTTTTCCAATTCAGTAGTATAGTTTTCTTTATATCAGTAAAAACGAATAAACTTATTTAGAAGCTCTTATGCTGGCTCCGTAGCTGCTTGTTTTGCCTTTTTCCCCTCCCTCACCGTCTTGACATCTTCCGGGTCAGAGGTGAACTCGGGGGCTAATTCTGTGGCTAGCTGGTTGTGCTGGGTTTCTTGGATAAATCCGCAGAGAACCCCGCTGTTTCAAGCCAAATTAACGCGGCCGGAGGATTTTATTGTGTGTTTTGTGTCGACCACTCGACGGTGAGTCGTTAGTTTTATGTATTTTAGTTACTTTTCATTAAATCTGTTGACTACCTATAGAATCTTGACATCTTCCGGGTCAGAGGTGAACTGGACGCTAACTCTGTGGCTAGCTGGTTGTGCTGGGTTACTTGGATAAATCCGCAGAGAACCCCGCTGTTTCAAGCCAAATTAACGCGGCCGGAGGATTTTATTGTGTGTTTTGTGTCGACCACTCGACGGTGAGTCGTTAGTTTTATGTATTTTAGTTACTTTTCATTAAATCTGTTGACTGCCTATAGAATCTTGACATCTTCCGGGTCAGAGGTGAACTGGACGCTAACTCTGTGGCTAGCTGGTTGTGCTGGGTTACTTGGATAAATCCGCAGAGAACCCCGCTGTTTCAAGCCAAATTAACGCGGCCGGAGGATTTTATTGTGTGTTTTGTGTCGACCACTCGACGGTGAGTCGTTAGTTTTATGTATTTTAGTTACTTTTCATTAAATCTGTTGACTACCTATAGAATCTTGACATCTTCCGGGTCAGAGGTGAACTGGACGCTAACTCTGTGGCTAGCTGGTTGTGCTGGGTTACTTGGATAAATCCGCAGAGAACCCCGCTGTTTCAAGCCAAATTAACGCGGCCGGAGGATTTTATTGTGTGTTTTGTGTCAACCACTCGACGGTGAGTCGTTAGTTTTATGTATTTGGGTTACTTTTATGTATAAATGCGGTGGCGACACACCCGTGTATTTGAGATTTAAAAGTGGTCTTAGGGATTAAAAGATCATTCTCTTTTTTGTTAATTTCGTGGCCGAATAGAATATATGTACGTAAAGTATTAAATAAATCCTTTGATTTTTGTAATTTCATCCTTTTAGGATCATTTTAGTTACTTTTCAGTTGGCAGTGTAGTGCAAATATTGCATAACGCTGCCGGCTACCAATTGTCGAATATAAATAGCGGATTAGATTAGCTTCCCCTAATTTTCACAAGACATTTGTGCTTTTGAAATTGTGGACCTAAAAAAATTAATAAGCGTTTTAGAAATTGTGGAACTAATTTTTTGATTAGCGTTGCCCACCACTGCTAAACTGGTTCAACATCGTGTGAAGTGACAAACTATTCCATTAAAACTAATAGTGGATCTGAAAATTATTTTTGAGACCAGTGGGAAAACTGGGATAGGAAATAGGAGCTCCGCTGTTAATCACAAAGGAGCTTAAAAAGTATTAGAGGATAGGACTAATGAATTGGGGGCCTGGGGAGTTGAAGCTATGCAATACAGGATAGACTACTGGGATATCCCCTTCAGTGAATTGTTTCACAAAGAGACAGTCATGAGAGTGAAAAGATAAAACTGATCCTTTTGTTGTTGTTTTTTGTCTTCAAAATATGCATTTACAAATAAAATTGTGCTTTGCAGGACATAAAGTCAGAAACAAAGAAACCTGAAAATCATGTTGTCTCAGCTTTCCTGTTCAAAATACCCCAGAGCAACTTTGAGTGTACCGTACTGTACATCCTCAAACTTTACATTTACATGAAAGAGGAAACAGTGAAAAATACTCAAATAATACAGTCCAGCCTTTCTTCTTCAAGCTGCTCCCTCTTGAAGGTCACCAAGGTAAGAACCCTCACATCCAAGATTTGGTAATTGGTTCATGCCAGATGCTCTTCCTAACACATCCTGAGCTTGAACCCAGAGTCACCTGGTTACAAGAAGAGGACACGGACCACTAACTACCATGCCTCACACATGAAGACAACTATAAATTACGAAACGTTTCCTTGCATGTTAAATTTGTTCACCAGTAAATCTTGTGTGGTTTTTTTTCTCCTACAGTAATGCCGACCTCTTTAGTGAGTACAGGTTCAAGCATATGGGGACAGTGTTGTACAGCTTTTTAAAATGTCAATGTTCATTTTGTGTAAGGCTTGGCTCTATACCCAGAGTATATGATAGTATGTGAAACGAGATCACCGACTTCAGAACCAGGAGAGAGTTTTTTCAAAGTGTTTATTTGCAAAGTGAGTAATTATATACAGTGAGATGTTTCAGTGGACCAGTACAGGAACCCTGGAGAGTAGGGAACAGTGTTAATGGGAAGCTCCTCTGGGAGGTTGGTCTTAATGTTCAGATTCTTATTTTAACCAGGCAGGTTTGTTGCAGGCTGAAATTCAAAAGGTTCCAAAGAGCTCTCACAAACATTGAGCAAGTGGTGGAAGGAAGGGAGAACAAGGAGGCTCAGGAGACAAGCAAGGAGGTCCAAGGCTCAGAAGGATCACAGGAGTCAAGCTACAACAAGAGATCACTATTTGTTTTTCATAAAACACTAGGAACAAGGTAAAGGACTGGAACACAACTACCGAAATGCAGGTAATGCATCAGCATCGGATAGCAGTCATCAACTGCCTTAAGTAGTCCTTGCAGCTCTTTAGGTGAATGATCCTAATATGTGGATCTGTTGGTGCTCTCTGGTGTAGACGAGCTGCAACGGAAAACTGCTGGAATTCTTACACCAAATTTACACTACATGCGTTCCGGCTCCGCTCCGCTCTGGTCCGACCTCCGCAGCAAATACGCACCCATTATAATCAATGACAGGCTTTACACTGGCTCCGCACGGCGGCGGCGAGCAGCGGCGAGCGGACGGCAGTCCGTCAAAATTAGAATCCATCCTATTTCTGCCGGACACCGGAGCTGTGCCGGAGTCAACTTTCAAAGATTACGTCGCACCAACAGGAAAAGGAATGAGCACAACATCCGTATTTACAAAATAAAATCACCACGGGCGGACTAATCCTAGCTCTATCCGGATTTATTTATACAAAAATGCTGGCTTCTCGAACTCTTTGTAAATTATTGTAAACGTCAAGCTACTCATAAAATTGACTAAAATATTATTTTGTTTCTGTCTCATATTAGTTTATTTAAGTCTTGCATGGATTATTAACATGCAAGAATTCCCTGATTGGAACTTAGTTCTATGTAGTCTGTTCGGGGAGTTGCATAATTTCCTTACAAATAGTTTTATTATTTTTTACAAACACCGTTAATTTAGTTTGTGCTTAATAAAAATTACCACAATAATAAATGGCATGTGTTATTCCCAAAAAAAATTGCAAGTGGGTTGTAAAAAGTCAACGCACAAACCGCCTTAATTCCACTAATAACACAGTGGAGTTCATTTTTACACTTGCCACTTCATCAATTTCAAACTTGCTGAAAAGACTCGAACTATTCAACACATGGTAAATGGTAAATGGAGCTTACTTATATAGCGCCTTCCAGTCCCCTATCAGGGGCCCCAAAGCGCTTTACAGCACCAGCCATCCACCCATTCATCCACACATTCATACACCGGTAGCGATAGTCTGCCATGCAAGGCGCCAGCCAGTCCTACGGGGTTAAGTGTCTTGCCCAGGGACACAACGACACATGGTGTGGGAAATTGGGGTTTGAACCTCCAACCTTCAGATCGGGGGACGACTGCCATTACCACTACGCCACGGCCGCCCCATGCCTAAAATGACTGCATTCATTGCCAGTGGAAATTTTCTCAAATGGCTTGCATTGTGATTTAGAAAAAGGGTTGTTTTTCAAAGATGGTGCACATTTGCTACACTTATTATTTTGTCTGTAACAAGCAGCATGCATGAGGTCATGCAGTGATTTGTCTGTTTGATTACAGTGATTTTTGTTAGCAAAACCTGTCACCGAGTTTTGTAAGATAATTACAAATATAAATTAATTTGACTGTGAAATGTTGGGGCAGCACGGTGGTGCAACTGGTAGAGCTGCGGCCTCTCAGCGAGCAGGTCTCTGGCTCAAATCCCGGTCCGGGTGCCCCTCTGGGTGGAGTTTGCGTGTTTTCTCTGTGCATGCGTGGGTTTTATCTGGGTACTGTACTTCGTTTTCCTCCCACAGACCAAAAACCTGCATGTTAGGCTGATTGGTGACTCTAAATTGTCCCTAGGTGTGAGTGAGAGACTGAATGGTTGTTTGTCTCTACATGTCCCTGTGATGAACTTGTGACCCATTCAGGTTGTCCCCTGCCCCTCGCACAGTGATGGCTGGACATGTGCACCGATGACCCCCGTGACCCAAAATGGAAGAAGCGGGTAAAATATAATGGAATGGAAGGATGGATGGATGGATGGATATATGTGAAATGTTATCCCAGGGATAATTGTAAATATCTACTTTTTCTTTACTTGTGTAGAATGCCAGCATTGGAAAAAAAGCCTGCAGAATGTGTTTGTAAACTGGTTGAAAGAAGATATTGTTTCTGTTCTTCTACTAATTTTTCATGTCACCATCCTTTTTATAAAGCATATATTGAGCTCAAAATATACAACAGCAATTTAATGGGAAGCTCCAATAAAAAATAAAAAAGTAAATAATCATGCGATCAGTAGATAATTGTTGAATATCTGAAAACAGGCATAAAGTATTATCTTGGTTATGGCATGTCTGTGGCGGGGTTATTTTACAACTGAGCAATTCTTGAATCTGAATGAAACTCCTTCAAACAAGTTTACTGCAATGTCAAAACTTTTCATCATCATCATCAGCTTTATTTATAAAGCACTTTTAACACAGCCACAGCTGAAACAAAGTGCTGAACATCAGTTACAAATGTTTTTTTTCACTCTTTGCAAGAAAACACATTTAGAATTATTTCAAGTAGTCTTGGTTCAAGCACAATTTAAACAAATATAATTTTAACAATTAAATGCATTGTCCCTCAGAATCACAAACCAAAAATAACATACACAAAAAAAGTTAATGTCACATTACCATGGAAACATCCTTATAACAAAAATGAAGACATCACATTATACCACATAATGCAACAGCAACAGTGAAGATGTAAGGAACTGAACCTCCAAGTGTGCACCCAGTTGTTCTCTGGTGAGGATAAAAGGAGACAACAATGGGCCTCATGCACGAACATGTTCGTATTTTTATCCTAAATTTCTCTTACTTTTGTTCGTACGAAGCGTTCGTACGAACATGCCACGTCAGATTCAACAAACTCTTCTATCCTCAGGAAAAGTGTGTAAATGGCTGCGCAAATATGATGAATCCCACCTGTTCTATCAACCTGCGCGTGCACGCGGAGAGGTTATTTACATAATCCCCACCCCTCAAAACACCATATAAGGCTACGTTTCCTGCCTCTGACAGCAGGACGGTCCGTTCATAAAATGACAGCGAAAAATAAAAAGAAGAACTGTACAGGTGCGGAGATTGAAGTTCTGCTCTCCTTGATCGAGAAAAGAAAATCTGTCCTTATTAGCAGCATCACTCATGGGAGTAAATGACCAACTAAAGCCAAAGAATGTATGTTTATAATAAATGTGGACCTTAAAATATGCACGCGTCCTGGTGGCTTACTGGGTAAAGCAGTGCGCCGTTAGGTGCTCCTAACCTTATCGAGACCTCGTGGGTTCGATTCCCACAAGGTATGACTATTTTTTTTTCCTTCTTTCTTTAGATTATTTATTCATTCCAGATTAAAAAGACTTTATGCTTCATTTCTTGTTGTATTGTAAATAGTTTTCTTGTGTTTTTTAAATCTGGAATGAATTAAAAGGAGAAAAAAAAAACGTTGTCCCATGTGGGAATTGAACCCATAAGGTTCGGAACTGCGACGCAACGCTCTTCTCATTGAGCTATCTGAGATCTATGACTGCACAGGAGGAGGTCAATGTAAAGTCTGCGTTACCGAAGTCTGCGTTACTGAGACAAATTAAACTTAAATTAATTCATAATTTAAGTTGGTTTCAGTTTGAGATCTTCATATTAATAATAATAATAATAATAATAATAATGTCTTTTCCTGTCATCTGCGTATGTTTCCCATACACAGACGAAATTCATCTCTGCATTTAACCCAACCACCTACCAGGTGGTGCAGTGAGCAGCCATAGAAAGCGCCCGGGGAGCTGGAGAATTAGGTGTGCACTCATAGACACCCCAAGGTGTGTAGTGGCCGGGACGCGTCCTTCGGGTTCCAAGTCAAAAGCCCTGCCACTACACCATATTAATATTGTAGTGTTAGAAAACGGCATTGATAACAAATTGATTTTAATTTAAATACTTTAATCCGTTAGTCATTATTACATTTAAAATTATAATTCGACTTCAAACAGAACCTATTGTCAAAAACAATTGTGGTGCGTGACTTTTTTAAACTCTAAATATTTTCTAAATAACGAAATATGAAGTTATTAGTGGAGAAATTCCGTCTGGATGACAGCAGACTGACGCTCCTAAAATATACGACAGGTCCGGACCACTCGTAAATTTTGTTCGTATCTGAAAAAAATCGTAGGATACGAAAACATTGTTGAATGCCACAAATGATCCTAAATCACTCGTACGCACAGTTTAAGAACAAATCTGTGCGTACGAACGGTTCGTGCATGAGGCCCAATGTAACAAACTAATGAGGAGGAGAGGTTGAAGTGTGACATGGGTGTATACGAATGTGGTTTTGTGTGTGTGTTCTTAGGCAGGAACCAAAGGGGCGTGGCAGGTGTGACCAAAACATGCTGATTAAAGTGTAGAGTGACTGGTCTGCTTGTTCACAATGTCCAATAAGGACAACATCTAACAGCAGTCCCAGGACTTGCTGGGAAGAAAGAGTCACTTGGATGGCAGCATGGAGCAGGGGTTTGTGGGTGGGCTGGTCTGAGCAGCAGAAAGGGACTGAGGAAAAACAGGGCGGCACAGAAAAAAACACTTATCATGAAGAAAATGCAAATGAATAAATAAATAAACATTGAAAAACACAGATTGCAACAGAATTAGTACAGTTCAACATTTTATCGTTCATAACCAAAATTTGTTGCCACACTGTGAAATGTAATAATCAGATTTCTTCCTGAATGAGATCCATACTGACAGCCTAACACATGAATAACAAACTGGTCTGCAAGCAATATGTTTGACCACTTTTAGATTAGTCAGAAAGAAGTGCTACTGGCAGGCTCACGGCACTGTTCAGTCAACAACTTGTGTTGGTGTTTGGCTCACACAGCCAAGGTGTTTTTTTATTTTTATTTTTTTATTCCTTCAATCCCAACAAACGTATGTATCAGTGTTACGACTTAGACATCAAGGCTTTGTGGATTGTGTGCACTCAGGTGTGACTCTTGAAAGCATTCGGCTGTGAGGAATATGATGGCCAACCAAAATCATATGCAACCTCCAAAGAAAAGTGTTTTAGAGTGGATTGCGGCGCTTTCTCTCCAGCGGCATTACTTCACACATCACTGGCTTCTCTGTGCCTCTGTGAGGATTACTGTGTCAACATTTGTGGCTGAGGTGAGCCATGGATTTTTGCATGGTGAGAGTGTTCCATTTTTCCAACGGGGTTACAATCAATGAGGCAGGCCTTTTTTTTTTTTAACTAAACTTTCCATTTGTAGCATCTCGCTATTCTCTCTTACAGAAATGCAGTCTTTCCTCTGCTGCCGTCTTTACAGTCAGGGTGAAGCACGCACAGTATGGCGGCTGAAAACCTGATGCGACAGTGAGATTTATTGCATCTTAATTATTTAAAGGTGTGTGGGTTATGTTGAATTTCAAAAAGTCAGTTAAAGGCACAGACAAGAAAGTTAAAAAAAAGGTGAAGATGAAGACACACGGGAGACAACAGAGGTCATCTTTGTGAGAGATCTTACCTTTTTTTTCTGTTTTTGTTTTCCCTCGCAGTGGGACAGCAATGAGTCCCATAAAGGTTGTAAAGGAAAGCCTCAAAGCATGACAGAGGTATTTTTGAGACGTCTAAACTCACCCAACGTCAGTTTGTTGAGCTATCTATAGCAGCGTGCTGGTGTAGATTCTCAGTCGTCCAGGACATGATAAAATCAAAAAAGGCGTTCAATACATAGTGCAACCCTGGATTTGGTCCCCAGGCGTCTCACACCTGATGAGAACAAAGGAGCTTTGTTCGTGAATTAGACCAACAAAGACTTTGACAGGTCCCTGTTATCAGTAGCTGTGTTTCCATCCATTTTCATTTCGTATTTTGAGCTACCTCGCAAATATGTAAATACAAATTAATGCAGATCAGAAGTGTTTCCATCTACTGGCTTGAAGCGCTTCTTCCAAGCCGCGCACAGCGTCATTACGTCAGACGTCAGCGTCATTACGTCAGACGTCAGCACTGCGCATGTCTACAGTAAACAGGAAGTAGCGGTTGAAAACAGAACCCGGCCACACATCTCGTCAAAATGGAGAGAATATTTCAGGTACGTGTTGCTATCGGGCGAGTTGTATTTATTCTGTCATGCCAACTAGTTTTAGCGATGTTACATGTTGTCCGGAGCGGAAACAGCTGAACGTCACGTGACGTGAATGTTCGCTACGTCAGAAATGAGTCGGAAAATGTGTTTCCATCTGTCGTTTAGCGCATCTCAAATCCCAAAAACCACCTCAAGCGAGCGTATAAACTTTTTAGCGTATTTCAGGAAGTAACCTCGCATTTTGCCGTTTCCATTAAGCTTTTCTGCTGCGCTACTTCAAAATGCGCAGCTAGAAACCTTGATGGAAACACGGCTAATGTGTGAAGTGTGGTTTTTGTCAATTTACATACAGTAGGGGTGTGTGTGTGTTTTCTGTAAGCTCTGCTTTCACACACAGAACTTTGAATGGGTCACAGCCACGTGTTATCCCAAGTATGTGTGTGTGTTAGCTTCCAATTTACCTAGTTTGGTGTGCACCAGTGGCCCAGCTTTGCTTATAACTTCTCTCTCCCTCTCACAGTCTCCAATTGAGAAAGCTTATCGGATGATGAGCGAAACGTCTTGTTTGTTACAAATAAAGTCCAGTTGTTCTGTATTGAACGCCTTTTTTGATTTTATCTATAGCAGCGGTTCTCAAACTAGGGTCCCCGGACCCCTGGGGATCCCCAATTTGGTGCTTGGGGTTCTGCAAATCAAAATAAAATAAAATATATTTTTTTACAAGCATATAGATGTTTAACAACTCACTAAAACATACCAAAATGCAAGAAATCCCATCTACTTTATTAAAAAAATTCTGGCGGAGGTCCCCAAGACCCTACTCCTCGCCCATCGCCTGCTATTTATGTTGCGGCATCTATCAGTTTACAAATGAAGCCCTGTTACTTGGAATGACTGCTGTTATGATTCTGTTCAGCTTTATTTAAATATGTTTCTGTAATATTTTGAAGAAGTGGTCTCCAGCTACAAATACTTGGGTGTACACATGAATGATAACCTCAGCTGGAGCAACAACACCACCAGCCTGATCAAGAAAGGTCATCAGAGACTCTACTTCCTCAGACGGCTGAGACGAGCTGGTCTGAGCAGCCCAGTCCTCACCTCCTTCTACAGGTGTGCAGTGGAGAGCATCCTGTGCTCCAGCATCAACGTGTGGCATGGAGGCTGCACAGTTGAAGAGAGGAAAGCTCTGCAGAGAGTGGTGAAGGCTGCACAGAAGTCTGTTGGAGTCAGTCTCCCCACCATCACAGACATTTACACCTCCAGATGCAGGAAAAGAGCCACCTGCATCATGAAAGACCTCACTCATCCAGCACACTCACTCTTTGCCCCACTCCCCTCAGGACGGAGGTTGAGGAGCATCAAGTGTAGAACCACTAGACTGAGGAACAGCTTCTACCCTGAGGCTGTTAGACTCATGAATAAATAAAAATAAAATAAAAATAAACACTGCAAAATATCACATCATACTGATGCTGATCTGTTTTCTTGTTGCTGTATTCATCTGTGTTCATCTGTGACCATCTGCTCATGCAGACTCATGTTCGTGCTGCTGTTTATTCCCACTATATTAAGCTTAGTGTATTACTAGTTGATGCTTTTCTTAGTTAGTTCTAGATGTTATTACTGTTTTTCTCTTTCATTTGTTGTTGGATGTAACTGGGACCTCGTGTACATAATCTCGTTTTCATCTCATGTACCACATGCGGTGCAAATGACAATAAAGACTCTCTGACTCTGATATATTTATTATGTTCATTATGTGAATAGGTAAAGTTTTTTTAAAGTGGTTTTTGATGCTGTTCATTTTCTCAAAACTGTAATTTTTGGAAGTTGAAATCAAAAACGGTGTTAATGAAGTGTGTCTTGAATCAAAAAAAATACCCCATGTTTAAAAGTATAGGAATTGTATTAAAACTTTTAAAGAACAGGTCTTAAGTATTTATGTTACATGAATATTTCCATTGCATTAAAAAGACAAATTGAAGAAAATTATTTAATAAACATGAGGGTTATGAAGGTGTCCCTGAAACTTTTTCTCCCCTGTAAGGTGTCACTGAACCCAAAACGTGTGAGAACTCCTGATCTGTAGGAAGCAATCTGCAA
>JBBPBX010066360.1:0-19690 GCA_038048925.1 Garcialebias charrua | reverse complement strand
GAGGATTCAGCAGTCCTATGTTTCAAAGTGATAAGGCTGCTTCAAATAAAGGATAAATAAATAAAATTACATGTACTTGTTAAGTCTGGACACGAAGTGACAGCATTTTGGCCGGACTGGCTAAATATGGTTTATTGCTCAGCGAGGGCATTAAAAGATAATGGGTTGTGATTTTCAGCAGAAACCTGCCTGGGCCTGGTTTTTAATAAGAGGCTGACTATGAGCTGCAGAGATCTGTGGCACTGCATTTCAACAGGGACTGTGTTGTATTGACCTCAGACTGTCTCTCCGTGCAACTGGAACCAAGTCTTGCTTTGCTTTTCTATTTTATTTCTCCCCAACTCACTGTCCATGGAACAGTTTATGGTTGTTGAATCCGTTTATGAAATTTAGCAATTTAATATCCTAAATTAGAATATGAAAATTTGTTTAAACATCCTCTTAAAGAACCAGTGCTTTATTTGAGTTACACTTTGTTTCATTTGCTACTGTCATCCTGTTATTTTATTCTAGGCCAAGAGTTGTTGTCAATGAAGTTACATTTAACCTTTTCAGAGATTACAGGTACTACTAAATACGCAGTACACAGTTTTTATATTTTAGTAAAAGTTTTAAATATTTTATTAGTTATTCAGATAGCAGGTTTAATTTTTTGGGAATACAACTTAACATGCCTTTTAAAGAGATAAAGCATGATTAAGGCTTATTTTTTTAGAAGTATATAAAGAAAATTCAGTTGAACAGATGACATGAATTAGATTTATGGTTGAAATGGGTGGGATGATGGAAGCTTTAAAAAAGTCACAAGATTGCACTTGAAGTAAAATGTCTTCTTGACAACCACTTACCGGTAGTTATGGCCTTGAGAAATCCAAAAGAAATCCAGAGTTCTCTGTAATACTTAAAAATAAAATGCTGACAATTATTTTGTAAGAAATATATTGCAGCTATAGGCAAAATGATGTGAATGGTTTTGACCATGTGTGTGCACGTGCTCATTTGTTTTTTGTGTTAAAAATCTAGTTGTTTAGCATGAGCATGAACTTTGGTGTTTTAAACCACATTGGCATGGTCTGCCTTAGGGGAGTCGACCAATTTTTAGACCACACCTCAAGACACCTAATTATTAAAACATATTTAGCAAACACACCTCATTAGTTTTCCAAAATACCCAAACCTTTTAAAATCAAGCACAGTACTTCAAAATACTTCAACTTATTGACTTTTATTAGTTTAGCTAATATTTTAAGTGATATAAAATAGCTGCCAGCTCTTCTTCTCAAGTTATTGTGAACTGAAAAACGTTGAATGCTCAGTTACAGCACAGAAGATGGTTTAGAAACTAAATTTGATCCACTTGAATCATCTAAAGTTCAAAGTGATCAAAAGACTTATTTTGTAGTGGGACACCTCATCTCTGATATTTTAGGCTTGACCTTTAAGTACACCTCTCTGCATCTCTTTGAAACTCTAAGTGTTACACCTTCTTGAAACTCTCAAGGAGACAAATGGACACTATATTTCACAAGAATTAATGGACACTAATTAATCAGATTGAACTTTCTCTTTAATGTGTGTTAATTCAGAATTGATCTACAGTATATTTTGTCATTTCAATGATGATCTGTTACTTGCATGAGTTTGACCCTTCTGCTGGTTTATTTTTGCCGAGCAAGCAGGCTCTGATTCTAAGGCACAGTTCAGGGTAAACTGTTAGCTGTTCACTTCCTTCTCTGTTGTGTCTTCAAGCTAGACTCAACAGGCCAGTCCATCTGGCTGTTTATGTAAACAGTTTTCCTGTTGTCCGTCAAGAGACATTTCTGCCTATGGAATTAAACTTCCATCTTTTATTTTGTTAAACCAGCCAATAGTTATTAAGGAGGTGGGGAAGACCCCGCCTCCCATATAAAGGGACATTTCCTGCATTTTCTTTAGTGCTTTGGAGAGAACTAGCTCACAACTTGCTTCTCTCCTCTGGGAAAGCTGGAGACGTTCCGGTCATTGTGTCAATTAGACCCACGTTTCAGCTGGTGTTACAGTAAAGCTTACTGTAACCCACTCACTCATTTCTGAAAGAATTTGTTTTCTGAAGTTTTATTTTGAAAATCCGTCAGTGCGATTGGGGCCTGTTCCTGCCGGTGAAAGCGTGCTCCCGGCTCGTCTGATCCAGCCATACACGCACAAAGTCGACTGGACGTGAGCTGGACCACACAGTCCGTTAGTGTCCACAAACTTCTCAGCCCTCATCTCCAGGGGACGTATCGTCACCAGGTAAAGAGGCTTGTTTGTATGCTGCACGTGTCGGAAGTACAGCTGGACCTGTTTGGGAGAAGGTGCCACCCTGTAGCTTCAAAATAATTAACTTCGGTTAACTTAGCTTTCAATCTTTCATCTTCCTCCTATTTCTTATTTTCCATAAGCTATTAATCTGTTAAGTAATGTGCCAACAGAAAAGTTCCTAACTGTCTGTTTGTTTTAATTTGAATTCTTGTCAACGTAGTTATTAAATCAGAGCTAATATCGATACAAATGTTTAATGTACTTTCATGATAATTTCAATAAAAGGTCTATTTTCCGGTAGACCAACATAATTTGAAGTCTCTTGTAAAATTACATTTCTGGCTAATCACATCACCGATTTATTGATTAATACCGGAAAAAGGATGAACTCGCGAATTGGTGGCAAGTTTGTGCAGACTTTAAACTCTGCTCAGACCTGCGCATCTAAAATATAGGGAAGTCAGTAAACTGACTAATAACTCCTATATCTCTACAATAATGGTGGCCCAGTAAGTGTTTAAATACCTTACAGCGCCTATATTGTTACACTTTTAATTCAGATTCTAAATGTTGCAGCTGTGCATAATTACAGGCTGCTTGGCCTCGTTGTCATTTCCTGACAGGCATATTTATTACTATAAAATGTGTTATTATACTTGAACTTTTGTACATATAAAATGACACGATGGCTTTAACTAGTCCAAACAATATTTTATAATTATTTAATGGTTGTTAATTTGTGTCAAGTGTGGCTGCTTTTTTAATTTAAAGTGCTTTTTGTAAAATGTGCTTTAAAAAAAAAATAGAGATTCTCTTTCAGATGTGAAGAACAGTACGTTTTCAGAAGCCATATTTTTTCCACTTCATAGAATAAGAATACAGTAGTCCCTCATTTATTGTGGGGGATCCGTACGCTGAAGACCCGCAATAAGTGATAAACCGCGAAGTAGAAATATTAGAACATATAGGTGTGCTTGTGTGTTTAAAACACTTCCCACACTCTTGTAATATTCTAAACTACGTGTCTAAACTCTAAACGCTCTAAAAGAGCACAGAATGTCATGATTTCATCTCCCTGCCTCCTCTGCTCTCAGCCACCTGCAAGCGCTCTTGGCCACGCCTACTTCTCAGCTCTGCACAGTGATCATGCATGGAGAACTGCTGATCAGCTGCAGCAGGAAGTTTATCCTGCAGTATGGGCTGCACAAAGGTGCAGCAGGTGCTAAATAATTTGTTTAGTTTTTTTAAAACATGACGATCATCCATCAATCAGCCAATTGTGTGTCAAGTCAAATCTTATTTTGAAAAACCGCGGTAGAGCGAGTCCACGATAAACAAAATGCAAAGTAGTGAGGGACTACTGTACACTACATTTTTTTTAAATCTTAGGCTACTTTACATTTTTAAGTTTTATAATTATAAACTATTCCCTTGTCCTTCATGTTTTCTTGACTCATTATCTAAATATGCTGATTTTGGTTTTAATATAGTTTTTCTCCTCCTCTGCTTCACTTCAGTAAGTATTTAGTGCAACCTTGTTTGCCATTTCTCACAAACTGGAACTGGACTGCAGCTTCCCCACACCTATTGTTCCTTTGTGATTTCTACTCAGACTTGTGCTCTCTGACCCTGCAGCCACAGCTGGAGGCTTGTGTTTGTGTGGGATCAATAAAAGCTGCAATGAAAGCAGCTCTTCACAGCCGCTAGAAGTGCAGACGGCACAAGTGCCAGCTAAATGGGTAGTGATGAATTCAGAAAGGAAAGGAGCACAGACCACATTTATACTACAGGTTTTGGTATTAGAAAACTTCACACCGTCTCATCTGGGCCGTCTTTGATCCATGCGACCTGAGCCATATACAATAGTCTCTTCACCATTCATTATCTCTGCAGCTTGTTTTCATTTTCTCATTCAGTTTGCCCCTGCCCTCTTTACCTATCATTTTACCTATCATTATATAACAAGTTATTTTCTTTTTAATACCCAATTAAACCGCCACTTAGAAAATGAAAGAAATGGTGCAGAGAAGGAGTGTTTGTTGAATCAAATAATTACAGTCATGCCCTTATCACAAAATTTACTAATCATGTTAATCCCACTGTCCTAACTCAATTAAGCCTATGTGCAATTTTACAGGTGCTTGGGATTTTACATTTTAAATGCTAATAAAATGGATTGCGCTTGCTGTGTTGGAAGTAAACTGCTACTCCAAGCAAGGGAGCTTAAAGCATCTTGAGGTCTTATCCACTATCTAATGTGTTTTTATATGCCCGTGTTTCAATGGGATCCAATATCTTTCAACCGTGGAGAAATTAATTTGCTCCCCAATAAGTGATTTGAATATTCTTAGGGACAGGAATGCTTGTATTGTATTTTGATAAATATAAATGAAAATGGTAAACAAAACTGGGATAATTTCTAAGCTGTAATATTGGCTTCAAAAGGCTAATACAGTCAGTCACCCTATGAATGATAAAACTGCCTGGCACTTTTCATAACTTAGCGTGTCACAATAATATTTAAAGAAAGTTATTTTATCGATGTACATCGGATGATACATTTTTTATTTTGTCCACTTCTACAGCAGTTGATTTCACTTGGCCATTTGAAGTCCTGATGCATGCAACCTCCATTGAGTCTATTTCAGGATGAAGAAAAAAAACTACTGTACTTGAAAGAATAAAAGGACAAGTGGGTTAATAGAGTTGAATTCAACAAAATTATTGGAGTTTCACTTTGTTAACAGGTGCCGATGTGAACTGCAGTTGTTGATGTTTGCTTATCTGGTGTTAAGCCATCAGAAATATTTTATGTTGCTTTTTTTCTGTTACTGTATATATTGCTTAGAAAAGTGTGGTGTGCATTCAAGGCAAAGCAATTACACCCACTTATACAATTAAAGACCCAACATTATTTGAACAAATGCACATCACTTGCTACATTTCCATGTTTTAGACCAAGATCCTTGTATGCTGAGAAATGAAAGCATATTTGTTCCTGGTCAAACCTTGAAAATAACATTATGCACAATCAGATGCAAGAATACTTCTACAATTTTTGTTGAATTTTATTTTTTATTTTTGTTAGCCGTTGTAGTATGTTTTGTTACTGTTGACTGTGTTAAGTCTCAGCTACTGCCACTCCAAATTTTAGCTTAATATCTGTAAAAATGACTAAAGCATGACCATTTTACTAAAGCTTAGTAGTTGTGGCAACTTTCTTAAATTGGGTTGACTCTGAAAATTATTCACTTGTTTTTATATAGCCAATTTAAAAACATTTTTTGATTTGTTGTAATCCATACAGTGGTTCGTGAGATGTTTTGCTAACAGACAAACAATATTAACATCAACAGTTAATATATATGTAAGAGGTTAATGAGGAGGTCAATATTAATACTGACCTCTTTACCTTAATTAATTTACTTATTCAGATTGAATAGTAAATTCACGGATTCTGTTCTTTTTCAGTTTACCCAATATTTCTGTGATCTTTATGATGGATAAATAAACAGAGCCATTAAGTGACAATGGACATTGACTTAGTTTGATATGTCAAAGAGACACTATCATTTATTTAAAATAAATCAACTAAATTAACACCATTACACTTGATTGACATGATTTCACTTTCTTTCAATTCAGATACGTCAGCACACTTAAATTTAACACAACAGACATCAATATTGGATGTAAACATATTTAGTCTGAGGGCTCTTTAAACTTAAAATAGTTTCCAGCTTAGATTGAGAGGGGAAAGAGTAGGAGGAAAGATTTAAGAAGAATTGGGAGGTTAAGAGAGGAAGTTTATCTTGCATTTATGAAACCAGATGACACTCTTCCGTACGCGTCCAGCTAAGATATCATCACACCTCCAGCAAGCAAACAGCTGCTCCTTTACCTTAAGACGTCCGCCTTGGTTCTGGTAAAGAGCTGTGGTCAACTTTAGACTGACGAGTCGTCGGTCCCGCAAGTCCAAGCTGGACTCCACGCGTGTTTACCTTGTCGGTGTCGGTGATACTCGCTTTCGTCGGCAGAAGTCGTGACAGTCGTGGCTTCTTGGCTCAAGATAATTTATTCCAGGAAGGAATAACAAAGTTGGAGCTTACGCTCGGAGTGGACCCATAACAACATGTTATCAGTCCCAGCTGGATGACGAGTCCTTAGCGCGTGACTGTTGGTCATTCAGCTCTTGGGAAAGTTCACATCTCTTTGAAATTCCCAGCAAACTCTGGAGCGTTCTCGCACAGTTAGAACTTAAAAAGCAGGAACAAAGAGAGGAGTGCACTTGCCTTATCAGGCCCAAGGTTACAGCCAGGGCAGAGGGAGATTTGTTTAGGAAAAGGGCAGACTCATAGACTCCAAGAGGAAAACACTTGGATTAGTGTCTTTAACACTTCTAAACAAAACCGTCCGGTCTCTGTGACCCGAGACTTCACCTTTAAACACAGCAGTGAACACAGTTTAAACCTCACAGAATAACACAGCTTAAAAGCACACATCATGAAAATGACAAAAGTTATTCTTTTGATCACATCAGCCTAAAATCAAAGATAGAAATAGTCTCTTATTGGTGACTATGTTATCAGATTATAGCTAAATGAATGATTTTGTAGTAAATGTCTTGCTTTACTGAGAGGTCAGTAAAGGTCATCACTGGACAGTTCAAAAACCTTAATTTGACCCTGGGTAGGTCCACTACATCTCCCCCCTTTTGGAAGCCATCGCCAGTCCTTGGGGATGGGGTCCAACACGAAAGGAAACCTTGAACTGTCTTTGATCTTGAAGTAATCCAGCAAGTGGAAAAGAAAAATCAAAAATTATAATCCCATAAAGTTTTTGGAAATTCCATACTGTTCGGAGGTAATCCCATTGCGAAAAGCTTTTAATCCTTTGGAAAACAAAGTCTGTTAACTCTTGGAAAACAAAGTCTGTGATCCCTTGGAAAGCAAAGTCTTATAATCCACAGCGGTAATTCCACAGCAGTAATTCCACAACGATTAGTTTTGTTGATTGATCAGCAACAATTGTTTTCATAATCAGCATGTAGAGGGGATCCCTCGATTGACGCAGAGGAGGCGACCCTTGGATGAAGGTTGAAGACCAAGCGTTGGAGCTGCAGGTCCCCACATCGAAGGTTGTTGGCTGGTTGGTTTCCAGTCAGTGCCACTCTGGTTCTATGTGTCATGCAATTATGTGGTTTTTTAAGGTGGGCTTATGATTGGGATTTTACATTAAGCCTTACCTATATGCACCTGGTATGTAAGCTATCATGGTTTAGATCAGCTACAATTACCAATTAAGGGGTGGATCAATTCTGTAAAATTAGATATAGGGATTTGTACCTATAAAATTTTGGAGGGCTTCTGTAACGAAGGCCTCTAATTCCAAACTATTCCTCCATTCATTACTTAGTTTAGGTTAAACTAAAATAAAAATGAAATATAGTTTGATCTAAATGTCTGTTGTCTTTTAGACGAACGACGTAGGATTTGGTATTCCTAATAAATTTTGAAGTCTATGGCGAGACTCATCAAAATGAATAGGTAATCTAAAATAGAAACGATCGAATCGGTTCAATTTAGAAATTGTGAGACCAGTGTAGTTTATGGTACCTCGAGTAGCTTTAAACTACATTGACTCTTCGACGATTGAGATTTAACAAACGAACTGCATGTTGGCATAGTTAAATCCATATCATTCATTAACCAATGTTAATACAAAACCTTTTTGGCTGGGAGTGTTCAGAACCAAACAATATCTCAACTAATGACAACAGTAATGACTAAACAACAAGGAAACAACGTTTCACTGCTTCGACACACTCTTGTCGTCAGATTCCAAAGTGCAACACACAAGAAAACAGGTCTCAACTTTATGACCGAGGTCAAATTAAATCTCGTGGATTTAAACGGTTGTTAAGGTTAGTTTTTTGTTGTGGGTTTTAGGCTTAGCGTTTCTAAGTTCAAATTGGACAATGCGACTTATAGGGTGGGAAATATGGTAGTTTAAACCTGATTAGTTTATTTACTAACTTGTGTTTGGACGACCTTATTATCCCATGAAGTCGGTGTGTTTGTGAGATCTTTGTCTTTTGTGGAGTCATTGAACGCCTTGTAAGGTTTGATCTGATTTCGATGTACCCATTTAGCAATTGGCTCTTTGCGGCCTTTGCTGATTTTGATTTCGTAGACGACTGAGGACACTTTGTCTGTTATCAGATGAGGTCCAGTCCACCTGGGCATTAGTTTGCGGGCGAGAGTTCCGGTCTCGGACCCTCCTTTCCCGGTTGCTGGAGCGAACGTATAGTACCAGACTCTGTCTCCCACTTGGAGTTCATTATGAGAGGCCTTCTGGTCGTAGTACGCCTTGCGTCCTTCAGCGGATTTTTCCAGGTTTTTCTGGGCGAAAGCAAAAGTGTTTCTGAGGTGTACATTCAAATCTTTGTCTTTGGCATGGCCTAACATCACCCCCCTTTGGTCATGGGGGACCACGATCACAGGTGAGGACGTCCGTCCATGGGCACAAGTTAGGATGCCACCGTTTAGTTTAAGCTGTTCGCGCAGCTGAGAGAAGACGGTACACAGGAATCGTTTAGGATTTGGCCAACGTATCTTCTTACGTTTACCTCTTTCCGTGTAATTCAGGTGTGTCACAACCGTCGGCGCAGTCGCAGGTGTGTCTGATTGTACAGACTGCGACGGGTCACTGTCGTTGTGTGCGTCTTCCCACCTCTCGACTGAAGAGGGGCTCTTTGAGTCTGTAAAAACTATGTCATTTCTGATTAGTTCTAGACACAAATGACCCTGAACCAAGGTTTCATTGAAAGCTTGGCTAATTGCCGAATTACCTGTCCCAGAGGACAGTACAGCGTCTTCGGTGTGGGATCCTTGGACCGCAACACCTTTCACTACCTGTGGTAGGCAGTGGTCAGGGAGTGCTGAATGTGTCAGCTCACAGAGGAGGTTCTCTTGTTGGGCCAGAGTTTGGTCCAACTTTTGGGTCTCTTCTGTCTCACCTGTAGTTGAAGGTTCACTTACCGGGCTCTCGTCCTCGGATGAGCAGTCCCTTGTGTCCTCTGCGGTACCTGCGGTTAGGCAGTCTGTATCGCAACTAGGAAGCACTTTTATTGGCAGGGGTTTTCTCACTGTGCTCCACATTTTCCGTCGACCATAATCTATAATCGCGTTGAAGCGGTTTATAAAATCTTGGCCAACCAAAAATGGGAATGAGTCAAGTTTAGACACGTACACCGGGTGGCGTAGTGTCATTTCGCCAATCTGCATGTGAACCATAGCCATAGCTGTTAGGGTTGTTCTCGTCTCTGCGAGACCCTGTAGCTCAATAGCACATTTCTCAAAGGGTATTTGCCTGTCAACACCGTTAGCGGCGGTCCTCAGCTCCTTGAACAGCTTGGCCGACATAATGGTTATATCAGAACTGCCATCCAGGAGGGCTTCACGCTCAAGGACACTTTCCAGTGTGATAGGTAGGTAAGCTTTCTTAGCCACCCCCCTTTGTATAAAGTTACACAGAAACCTCACAGGTCTTGGCCCACGTTTCTGTTCACGTGTGACTCTGTCTGTGTAATCTTGTTTACTGTCAGCATCTTGTTGGCTGTCAGCATCATGACCTTCAGGATGTTGTTTTGTGTCAGCAATTGGTTTGCTGTCAACATCCATGGCAATGTTGGTAGTAGTGTGCGCTGAGTTATTTGTGTGCTCTGAGTCTTTGTGAAAGACAGTGCTACACATCGCTCCAGGTTGGTCAATGTTGATAGTGTCATTATCAATGATAACGCCACTCATTGTATCAGGTTGGTCAAGCACAGTAACATTCAAATCTACTGACAAACTACTTACTTCCTCTGTCTCTTCCGAGCATAGAGGTGTTGGGCCATTATTCCGGGACATTCGTGACTCTTTGCCTGTCTTGAACTGTTCTGTTCGAGGCGCGGGAGGTGCAGTTCCAAGGCTCGGGGGTGTCTGTTGGGCCCACTCATTGTTACACGAGTTTAGGTCCTCATACTTCAATTCTTTTTGAAGTTCACCCACTGGTAGACCTTGGTTTTCACCCACCTGGGCCTTCAGTTTGAGCCACCTTGGGTTCTTTCTCCAGCGGATCTGTTTCTTTTCGCCTTTGTTAGGAGAGGGAGTTGATGAACTTGTCCCTTCTAGCTCCAGCGAGTGGGATTTGACCGCTTCATTCGGGGACACCTGTAAGGGTGTTTTGGCTTGCATGTTAGCTGCAAAGACATCCGCAGCACACTGTACTATTTCATACAAAGGTGTTACTTCTAAATCACCCCAGGCCAAGTTCCATGGCAACTTGAATCTAATATCAGGGATTAGATTATCCCTGAAAACGGATTTGATAAGCGTCTGCTCTTCCAGGTCAGGTTCCATTTTGTCACCTATATACGCCTCCAAAATTCTGGCAAAGAAAAGAAATGGATTTTCATCGTTTCTCTGCAAGACATTTCGGGCAGCTGAGTAGTCACCACACAATGAGAAAGATTTTTCCTCTGTGCAAGGTGCAGGGGGAGCAAGTTCTCGGCTTCGGGGTCCTTCTTGGTACCCTCTGATGTATGAGTCTTCTAGAGGCACATACTGTATGAGCCTTGGACGCGTACCGTCTTGAACTTCCATCCTTGTCTTGATTTTTGTGAAAAACAATAAGACAGTTCGAATTTTAATGTGTGCAAATAAATCTTCACTTTTAATGCAGCACTGAGTCAATCAAACTAATCAGCTGTCTGGTTCAAGTGTTTCACTGTGTAATAAGTATTTCTATTCATAGGCACCCTCTTTCAGGATTTACCCTTAAATGAACTGTAAAAGTTAAATGCCGTCTTGCAGTGTTAACTTCTTATTTTTTAACAACAGTTACTAACTAACCCAAGCATGATTTTCGTTATACTTACTCAAACGCTATTTAAAAGATTTGAAATAAATGCAATATTCACACTAAAATGTTCCCAGGATGCTGCTCCATCATGCCTTAAAAAAGATGTATTGCAGTTTGGCTAAACTGTTTTGCTGTATTTTGACAGTTATCAGGAGTGAAAAATGGATTACCTGTTTATTTTAAATATTTTTTATTTAAAATAAACTGGAGGTGTTTGTGTGCTTAGCATAACATGACAGATGGTATTCCAAATAAAAATCAGTGACTATTATCAATTTGTTGTCTGTTGACATCCTCAAAGTTTTTCTTAGCATAACATGACAGATGGCATTCCAAATAAAAATCAGTGACTATTATCAATTTGTTGTCTGTTGACATCCTCAAAGTTGTTCTGCTATCTTTGTTTTGATTTTTTGTGAAAATCAAGTCAGCAGATGCTTTCTGTTTATTTTAAATTTTGTATTTAAAATAAACTGGAGTCATTAATTTTACACAGAAAAACGTTAAAAATGCTATTTTTAACCAAAAATGTACAGATGTGTACTAATTCTGTTTAAAATTCAGAGACGTGAAGAGCATAATGTGGAAATGTGTGTTCTCCATCATTTTTTTTATTTTATTTGAAAATCAAATAAAAATTCCTTTTTTAGTGTTATGTTAAATCTCTTCAGTATTTAAAATAAGCATAAATTGTTTGTCTGTACCACTGTTATTCTAAAATTTGTATTTAGAATAAACAGGAGTTTTTGTTTGTGTACAGAACAATTTTAAAAGCTGGTAACTCACCATAAAAATGCTGACTTCTTTATGATGTTTTTGAGAAAACTCATCTGTCAACGTCTTTTAACCAACAGGGGGCAGCTTTGAGTCTTAATTTATCACGTGGAGACTGATTTATTTCATTCAGTATTTAACTGAAAACTACCATTTAGAGTTAGTTTCTAGTATGTTCGTGATAAACGCTCGAACCACGTACTTGTCAGNTGACTCGGCGGTCACAAAACGAAAAATGCATGCAGCCTCGCGACACGTAATGAAACGTCTCACAAAAACAAACATTCATTCATCCGCAGCTCCAAAACATACGTTCAAAAGTGAAAGAAAAGAATAATTTTAACGGGAAAACTCACCAGACAATGCCACAATCAGCAATCTCTGAGACACTCACCAGCCAAAACTATCCTTATAAGCCCAAAACCAGGATGCAAACTAATGCCAACAAACACCGTAACATCAAGCTACACAAAACAACTTAATAAACGTTCCAGGAACTCGGACGAGCCACCAATATGTAAAGAATAAGGTGGGGTAAGGTATTTAAACACTTACTGTACCACCATTATTGTAGAGATATAGGACTTTCTGGTCAGTTTACTGACTTACCTATATCTTTAGATGTGCAGGTATGAGCAGACTTTTATCTGCACAAACATGCCACCAATTCACGGGGTCTCAACTTTTTCAGAATAAATCAATAAATCTGTGATGTGATTAGCCAGAAATGTAATTTCACAAGAGATTCAATTTATATTGGTCTACCAAAAAATAGACCTTTTATTGAAACTATCACAAGAATTACATTAAACATTTGTATCGATATTAGCTCTGATTTAATAACTACGTTGACAAGAATTCAAATTAAAACAAACAGACAGTTGGAACTTTCTGTTGGCACATTACTTAAAGTTTACCATGATGAAAACAAACATAAGGAGGAGTTTAAGGAGGAAAGATAAAAGATTGAAATGAAATGGTTGAATCTTATCTTGAGATGTTAACCAGAGATAGCACCCTCTGCTCGGTTTCGGCTGGACGTCCGTCCCGTGATGAAACACTTTTACCTTCGTGAAGATGATCCTGTCTCGACTCCGGTAAATTAGTCAAGCCAGACGTGCTATCTGCTGCGTTTTACAGGCGACCACTTTCATCTTGCCACGGTCTCGAGACCGTCTGCGTCGGCCTCCCAGAGTGATGCCTGGTTCTGGTTTTGTTCAAGATAACTTCAGAAAGAGAGTCACCGCTTGGAGCTGTGACACTCGAAAGGGGTTCACAGCTGACGTGCTGTTTGAACCTTTGCTGAAGACGTGGGTCGAGTTGGCACAATGACCGGGCGTCTCCAGCTTCGAGAAAAACGTCCGTGCGTCTTCCCTTCTCCCCGAGAACTCAAAAACTCAGTGAGTGCTGAGAACTGAGTCCCAGCACGGAGACAAAACAAAAACCTGCAGGTGTGAAAACAGAGCACTCTCTGTTTAAGCACAGATGAATTGTTTTTAGAACGGACGGGAGACCGAAGATTAAGTTATGTCTAGAACTTCTCTTTCGTTCCAAAAACAGTTCAAACAAATAGACGGAGAATTGTTCCTTCAACTTTCGACACTTATTCTGCCTAGAGCAGACAGTTCAAAGCATGATCATTCTGAGATGTTCTCTTAACTTTGTCATATTTAAAATATACCAGTTTAGTAAAATCATCATTGAAATGACAAAAAATACTGTTTGATCAATTCTGAATTAACACACATTAAAGAGAAAGTTCAATCTGATTAATTAGTGTCCATTAATCCATAATAATTGTTAACCAATATAGAGTCCACTTGTCCTTGAGAAACTCCTTGAGAGTTTCAAGAAGGTGTAACACTGAGAGTTTCAGAGAGATGTGGAGAGGCCCATATCCCATACGGACATGAGAGTGCTGTATCCCTACAATTGTTTGAACAAACTGTGAAATAAGGGGCAGATATAATAAGATTTCATCTTCTTTCTGCTCCTTTCATTTTATCCTACTTGTATTCTTGTATCTGATGAAACTGTTTGTATTGTTCTTTTAAAATGAATGAATAAACATCAAATCAAAATTATCTAAATAATCTTTTTTATTCAAAATCATAATCTTATTAACTTTTTTTTTTTATTGTGTTTTATTTCCAGTCTGGGACAGACATCCACCAGAGATCACCTGCAGCTAAGAAGTGTGTGATGACTGAACTGAACTCTGAACTGTTCCATGACCTGTCCCACCAAGAAGAGGTTGTGAGTACAGTAATGAGGACAAATACAGCCACACTGATGCTACTGGACAAAAACTTGATTAGTTAGATTGTAAACAGTCTGTTGCTGCTTATTGTTCTGACTGTTATTGTATTTATTAAGATTTTTATTATTGTTAAAATAGTTTTATTGTAGAGTGCTGTTTATTTAAAATATCATCCAAATGGGTCACTTTTATTTATTACTACAATACTGTACAGTACAAACGTATTTTTGGCATATTTTCAAAATAAACATTTTGTAAGTCTTTATTTTGTCCTTTTTTTTTTTACCGAAAATAAACCGAAAATAAACCGAACCGAGCCCTCCTTGTAGTTGAACCGAACCGAAATGTGATTTTAGCGTACCGTTACACCCCTAATATATATATATATATATATATATATATATATATATACATATATATATATATATATATATACATATATATATATATATATATATATATATATATATATATATATATATGTATATATATATATATATATATATATATATATATATATATATATATATGTATATATGTATATATATATTTATAAGTATATATATATATTATATATATACAGGTAGTCCCCGACTTACGAGCGAGTTCCGTTACAACGAGGCGCTCGTAACATGGAAATCTCGTAATTTGGAACGGCCGCCACGTGTCTCGTAAGTCCGGAATTTCGCTCGTAAGTTGGAACGGTTTTGCTAGCGCGACTACAAACACTCGTTTTTCATCGAAAAACTGCTTATGAGTGCATAAAAATGATCGGAAACGTGTGTCCACATGTTTAGCTAACGAACTGTGGTGAAAAAACACAGAAAAACTCGGTATTTTTTGCGTTTTTTCCAAAAATTCGCCAGCTCGTAAGTCCGGAACCTCGTAGGTCAGAGCGCTCGTAAGTCGGGGACTACCTGTATATATATATATATATATATATATATATATATATATATAATATACTTACATATATATATGTATATATATGAACCAGGCGGCCATTCTGGGCGTGGTGTCCGGTTAGGTGACGGGCCGTCAGGTGTTGTCCTAGACTATGGGAGGGTTCAGGGGCCTGAGGGTTCGCCGTGGGCGGAGCTGGCATTGTGCTCTCCCTGGAGCTACTTGGGCTGGGGTGTCCTGTCGACAGGGTGAGGGTTGGGCCGAATCTTGGATGTCGGCTACTCTCCACCCAAGAATGAATGGGCCTACCTCCTGGGTTTGGGTGTGGGCTGCCCCATGTAGGGAGCAGGTACATGTCTTGGACTTGGGGGGTATAGAGTGTGCATCGGGATTATTAATGGAACGTGTCGTTATTGTTTGCCTTTCTGTGAGCGAGGGTGAGGATGAGGGTGGGTCTGAGTGAGTGTGTCTGTGTATAAATGTCTAATGGTGTGGTCACACCAAGCAGCGTTTTGACCTCCAAAGCGTCCTGTTTACATGTAAAGTCAATGGTGGACGCGCTTCCAGGCACCTCCTGGCGTCTGGCGTCAGGTCGCGTGCGTGTTGAGCGTGCTGAGAAGCGTTTTTTCGTGCACGTGAACCGGCTTCCACCTCCAAACCGAGCCTTCACCATGCTGAAGATTTCGCGGTTCAAACTTTCAAACGCCGCTCAACTCCACCTGATTGGTTGGTGTGTCAACCAATCAGGGAGAGTCGGGGGGAGAAGAGAGGGGGCAGTGGGAGAGTCCCTATGTGACGCGGAAACGAGGGTGCGCGCGCACTATGTGACGTATTGTTTGTCGGAAAAAAAAAGAAAAGACTCGCGAGCTCGTGGACTATGGAAGAGAAACTCATTGTAGCTGTGTGTTCGCGACAATTCCTTCACGACCAGTCAAGTCTGCTCGACAGAGACGGAAATAAAAGGCTCCTCGCCTGGCGGAGTGCAGTGACTCTGTGCGCAGGACTCTGTATACCGGTAAGCTCCTCCCACACCCCGCCGCCACAGCCACGAAGCCGCCGCAACACTACAGTTTGGACAACACTGGGTAGCGCGTCCACTTGCGTGCGTGAGGAGCCTTTTGGAGGTAAAAACGCTGCTCGGTGTGACCACACCATTAGTGTCAGGCTGGGACTTTGACTGTCCATTCTCTGATACATCTGAGGCTACTTGGTGTTGCGCTCCTACCACGTGGCCCCCCGGGTGGGTGTCCCTTTGCCTGCGAGTGTGCTTGGGGCCCTCGCTGCTGGGGGTTGGGCGCTTGGATGTGGGTCGGCGCGGCCTGGTGGCTGCCTGGTGGGTCTCGGGTCCTCTTGTCCTGTCGGGTCTGGGCCTGAGGGGTGGGTGTCCACCTTATTCACTTATGCATGCTCACAACCACACACAAATGGATGCAGGGATGTATATGTAGATATATGCAGATATGTAGATGGGTATGTGACTGAATATGAATGTATATGTATGTATACTGTATATATCATTTGTAAGTATGGGTATGTATATTTATGGAATTCTACTGCAAAGTCATGAATGTTATTATTCTTTATGCATGTGTTGCTGTGTTCTGTCACGTACTTTGCAGGATTGCAGATGGAGGTTGGGTGTTTGCCTTGTGCTTTTTTTGTGGATAATTGTTGTGTTTTGTTGTCTTACTCTGTCTGTCTTTCCTTTCTCTCTACAAAAAAAATTCATATCGGTGTGAGAGGATGGCTGTAAGGTGAGAAGGGAGGCCATCTATAAAGGGAAAAAATAAAAAAATAAACTTAACTTGAACTTGAAGCGAGCCAAGCCCAGCTGAAGAACTGACATCAGCAGACTGCAGCACATTGATTGGCCAGAGAGTGATGTCAATCAAGGCAGCATCTCCTTCACAACAGTCAAACCCATCATGACATTTTAAAATGTCATAGAGATTGCATGTTCTCTGTTTGACCACCCGGTTGCATGATTAACCAACACCAAACAGATCTATTGCCAAAGTTTTATGATATAACTTTGTATTTAATTTTAAAAAATAATTACAAAGGGGATTGCTAAACCGATTTACTTCACCTGCCTAATTCTGTTTCAAAAGTGCATCAAGATATTAAAGTTGGGGTGATTGTCAAAAGGATATGTGGAGGTGGACAACAACGTAATGTATAGGCCTCTACAAACATGACTGCATGACTTGCTGTTTGCTTGGTTGCAAATAATTTTCTTGCAACTTTGAGTTGTTAACTAGTTTCCAACTAGCACTTTGAGATTTTCACTAATGAAAAGTGCGTTATAAATTGAATTAATTATTATTATTATTATTATTATTAGTTGCAGTTTTGTGTGTTATGCCTATAGGAGCAGGACAGTCTGGCCCAAAGCAACAAATATCTTGATCACTTAGGGTTTGGTTCTGATGGGTGCAAAGACAAGTCCCTCATTAAGCTGCCTCTAGTTATTCATAATTTATCTATCAAGCAATCAATGTTCCACAGAAATGTTAGCTGTCATTACTGAAGCCAGCATTGCAGAAGCAAAGAAGGCATGAAGTACAACTTCACAGGGTTGAGGTTGCACATTGCTGTCTTGGGACTTGCAGAAATCCCACCAAGACGGCCTGAAGGCAACTCAGGCCCAGCTTGAAGTGTTGTGAAAGGGACTGTTGAAACCAAGAAGTACGAAAATGCACTTGGACTCACAAGTGTAATTTTCTCTGTTGAAGATATTTTTACTCACACAAAAATCATAGACATTTTGTTGGATGAATATTGTTTAGTACTGTCAAGTTTTTATGTCTTTTTTTGTTGTTGTTCAACATATTTTACTGTCTCAAATAAAAACATTGCTATTTATTCTGGTGTGTTAGCTTTGACATGATTGCCATTTTCCCTTACAAGCATAAAAATATGACATGTAATGCATGCACTATAGAAGAACATATTGACCTTGTGTGTGTTTACATGAAAGAAACAGGCGACAGGTTACAGTGATATTTAAAGCTGAACAGACATCATCTTGTAACTATGCATCATATTGCACTACATATATATGTTTTATCATTCAACTATGTTCGTTTTTGCAAACAAACTTATAAATATATTTAATTTTGATTTAAATTGATTTTAAACTTCGCCGTGTTTATTCATGGGAAATCCGATTTCACGCGAACGCAGCATATGTGACGTAAGGAGACGTAGAAGCAGTCTGCGTCTGTCAGCAGCTTGCCTGCAGCTCGCCTTTTTTTTATTTTTTTACTTGACAAATGCTGTTACGTTGTGTCGCCTTTGGGTGTTCTAATATCTAATATCATCAGTGAACAAGTGAGCCTTTTCACTTTCCCAAAAGAAGAAATACTTCGTCTGGGAATGGAATAAATAAAGCTGCCACCCCCCCTCGGAGCCTCCTCGCTTCCTGATAAGGTAAAAATCAAATAAATACGGGTGCAGACCTAAATTAGAACCTGCTGTTTCTTGTTCATCTAACTTTCTGCTTCCCAAACTGAAGACATGTAGCTCAAATATTCACTTAGATTGATAAATTCGTCGGGTTTTAAATTGTCCGTCCTAATATGTAAATGCAAAACCGCGGAGCCCTCTACGTCTCCTTACGTCACATATGCTGCGTTCGCGTGAAATCAGATTTCCCATGAATAAACACGGCGCAAAGTTTAAAATCAATTTTAAATCAAAATTAAATATATTCATAAGTTTGTTTGCAAAAATGAACATAGTTGAATGATAAAACATATATATGTAGTGCAACATGATGCATAGTTACAAGATGATGTCAGTGCAGCTTTAACCACTTCTCTTCACAGCTTCATATTGAGGTTTGAGGGGCAGGTAAGAGGGGCTGGACTATGAAAAGACTTTTGGATTAAATATGGAAAACATTTTCAAGCACTGCAAAGCTCAAAGCTTCAACATCCTCTACATTTTGATTAATTTACTTCTCTTGCTCTGAGCTGCAACAATAGATATAACCTGCTTGCCAACCCTCATTGTGAGTTAATTTAGTTAATCACTAAGAACAGTGTTAGTGTTACTTTACAATGCATATCATTAAGCCTGAAAGAAAGTGTGATTGCCATCATGATTCTCAGCAGAGGACTGATCTGAAAATGCAGTCAAGCACAGAATCCTTGACTGCACACCTACTCCAAGGCTAAATAAGACATTTTTAGATCGAGCTCCGAATCCAATCCCTTCTATGTTTGACCACTTATGATGAAATGTTGTGCTATTTGCATGCAAAGTTTTGATTCTCTCTGCACCAACCCCATACAGTCCTTTACAGAGGTGAGTTTAGACACTAAAATGTCTTTGTCTACCGATGAGCAGGCAGTTGGACGAACACACAATCAGAATTGGACAGGAGAGGGAGAGTTTTCCTGGGGGCTTTGAGGTCCTGTTTTTCCTGAAACACAAAGACATATTTCTGTTGGCATGATGAATCATATTTTAAGATTGTGGAATATAAGCCAGATAAATAAATAAAATAAAGAGAGAACCTGTAAAACTATCATGTTAAATATGACGCGGTTGAAAATTTGG
>JBBPBX010066358.1:0-19690 GCA_038048925.1 Garcialebias charrua | reverse complement strand
GACCCTTGTCCTTCACTTCGCTTCAGACAAGGGTCTGGGACTTGTCCATTGAAAAACGATTCTTGCTGGAGGCGTGGCCTCTGCCTGAGGAACAAAACCATTGGATCTTAGAAAAATTTTGAACAGGTAAAGCATTCTGCTCCCTCCCCCTCAGAGCTCTGCCGAACTTGACATCTGCTCCGCCTCCTGCTGAATTTTCTCTCGCTGCCTGCATTCTGTGTTTATAACGTTTGAAAAAAATTAAATAAAACCATGTAGCGCTGGTCCAGAAGACCAGAAAATATGCAGGGACTCGGGCAGCAACGTAAAACCCTATTTTAATTCTCTCGTGACAACCTCAGTCATTTCCTTATTCTTTGCACAGCAGCGGCGCCGGAGAGAGAGGAGGAGGAGAGCGATCACTTGACTTTTGGCAAATTTTATATGTAATTTTTTTATACCACTGGCATCAATGAGACGGGCAAACAAGTTTAGGAAGAAGAAGATATAGGGTTGTGACTTGGAGGCTGTACTGGCAAAGACCTTGTTATTGTTCCAATCCCAAAAAACAGAACTGCTGTTACTGAATGACTTCAGGCCTGTTGCCCTGACTTAATTAGTAATGAAGTCATTTGAGAAACTGGTTCAGGGGATCCTCTTGTGAAAAGCTGAAGATCATTTGGACCCACTTCAATTTTCTTGTCGGACATGTGGAGGAGTCGATGAAGCTACAGGAACGTTTTTAGGACACCTTGAAGGTACAAAAATGTATGCAAGATTGCTTTTTATTGACTTTTCCCTTGCTTTTAACTGTATTCAACCCCAAATATTAGCAGAGAAATTGCAATGCTTTCATGGTCTTGACTCTGGCCTCATATGTTGGCTTGTGGATTTTTTAACTGTTCGATCCCAGTGGGTGAGGGTCATCAGGGTTCTCTCTGAAGTCCTGTTGTCCTCTACCGGTTCCCCTCAGAGCTGTATTCTTTCGCCCCTTTTATTTATTTTATATACCAACAATTGTCACTGCCAATATCCACAGTATAACAATTTAAAGTTAGCTGATGATTTTCATCCTGTCCCAGACCCCGGGCCTGTAGCCAGGGACTTCCCTGAATGGTGTGAGTCTTTTTTTAGGGGGTCAAGATGGTGCAGGGGCAGGGCAGCTGACTCAGAACCCGAAGGTCCCGGGTTCGCTCCCCAGTCATTGCAAATCTCATGGTGTCTCTGAGCAGGGCACCAAATCCCCAGTTGCTCCCTGGGTGCCTTCAATAACTGTCCACTACTCCACCTGGTGGTTGAATGGGTTAAATGCAGAGAACCAATTTCACCATTGCATGGGAGCATACAATGATGACAATGTAGTGGGCATGACCTTGTCCACTTTTAAGACACCTGTGTACTTTTGAACTGTCCAGTGATGACCTTTACTGACCTCTCAGTAAAGCAAGACATTTACTACAAAATCATTCATTTAGCTATAATCTGATAACATAGTCACCAAAAAGAGACTATTTCTATCTTTGATTTTAGGCTGATGTGATCAAAAGAATAACTTTTGTCATTTTCATGATGTGTGCTTTTAAGCTGTGTTATTCTTTAAGAGTTAAACTGTGTTCACTGCTGTGTTAAAGGGAAATCTCGGGTCACAGAGACCCGACTGTTTTGTTTAGAAATAAGAAGACAGTTTAATCCGTTGTTTTTCATGAACAAGGCTCCAGCTTCTCTGTCTTTTCCTAAACAAATCTCCCTCTGCTCTGGCTGTAACCTTGGGTCTGATAAGGCAAGTGAACTCCTCTCTTTGAATCCTGCTTTAAGTTCTAAGCTGTGGCTGGAACGCAGAGTCTGCAAGAGTCTGCAGAGTTTGGAAGGAACCAGCAGGTTCCTCAGAGTTTCTGGGAGCTTCGAAAGATGATGTGAACCTTCCAAAGAGCTGAATGACCACAAGTCACGCGCTAAGGACTCGTCATCCAGCTGGGACTGATAACATGTTGTTATGGGTCCACTTCGAACAAGCGTAAGCTCAAGAACTTTGTTTATTCCTTCCTGGAATAAGTTTATCTTGAAGTCAGAGGCCTGAAGCTGACATATTCTCTGATGACCAAGCGAAAACCAGGAGACGTTGGAAAACGTAAACCAGAACCCTGCTTGAAGGTATTGTACTGGTTCCCACAAGGACCCGTGCATCTGAAAAGCTACAAGGTCTTCCCTCTTACCGGGCCGTCGTCAAAAGGTAAAGAGCTGTTTACAAAACGTACCTGGATTTTAGCAGAAGTCGGAGGAGAAGTGTCACTCTGGTATCATGCTCACGATAATTTCTTCTTAAATCTTTCCTCCTACTCTTTCCCCTCTCTATCTAAGCTGGAAACTATAATTAAGCTGAAGAGCCCACAGACTAAATATGTTAACATCCAATATTGAAGTCTGTTGTGTTAAATTTAAGTGTACTGACGTATTAATTTGAAAGAAAGTGAAATCATGTCAATCAAGTGTAATGGTGTTAATTTAGTTGATTTATTTTAAATAAATGGTAGTGTCGCCTGGCATACCAAACTAAGTCAATGTCCATTGTCACTTAATGGCTCTGTTTATTTATCCATCATAAAGATCACAGAGATATTGGGTAAACTGAAAAAGAACGGAATCCGTGAATTTACTATTCAATCTGAATAAGTAAATTAATTAAGGTAAAGAGGTCAGTATTAATATTGACCTCCTCTTAATCCTTTACAACAATACATTATTATTTTAAAGTTTAATGTTTTCAAGACAAAGGAGATGGTCACACTTGGGTCAAAATTAATAGTGAAGCTATTGACATGTTGCAACAATATAACTACTGTATATGGGAACTGTTCTCAACGACAAACTGAACTGTGACCCCCCATGTGAACTTACTTTGTAAGAAGGCCCATCAGAGAATGTATTTTTTATCAGAAGCTCTGTGGTTTTAATGTTGATTCAACTTTTATGAGCATGTTTTGTTCATGATTTATTGAGTCTTTTTTAATTTGTACCTTCATCTATTGAGTTGGATTTTTAACATGTAAGAACAGGAACAAACTCTCGGGATTGTCACGATGTGCAGCAAAATGCTGGCATAGATCTACAGAACCTCACTGACCTACACAAGGCGAGGTCAGTGAACAAGGCCAGGCTGACTCTGGCAGATCCTGATCACCACTCCATGGTGAGTTCAGGTTGCTTACGTTTGGACGCAGGTATTTATTGCCCAGACGTAGAACGAACATACTGAAAAACTCAATTATCTCTGTAGCGATCAGGCTTCTCAACGAACAGTGATGACTTCTGTACGTTTGTTTAAATGTCTCAATGCATTGTCTTGTATGGATGTTGTGTGCACTGACTGTCAAACAACTTGTCCCTTAGGGGTAAAAATATTATTTAACTGGTATTTATAAAAAATATATTTGGGAAGATGTAAAGAAAGTGTTTACCAAGCCAACGATATACAACTTTAAATATATATTATGTTTATATTTAAACGTGAATAGCAAAACTTTTTTCATTGGTTTACTTGGTTTTATATTGGATCATAGAAGATGATTCACCCAAAGTCATGTACGTCTTAAAACAAATTCAGAATAATTTTCACTACTGAAAAATTCAAAGCTGTAAAAACGTTCACAACATTATTTATTGTTATACTCAATATTGAAAGGCAACATATTATGGTATAGTCTCTGTCCATCTATATCTTTAGTCCTAAACCTTCTCTTGCCCCGCCCATAACTTCTGACGTACTCAAGATTATTTAATGAAATTTCATACACATTTGCTTTACTAGATGGAGTGTTCCATACACTTTTCATCACCCAGCTTCAAGGTCAAAGTCATAAATCAAGGTCAAATGTTATACAAGGTTTTTGCTTGGTGATGGGTGTAAAATGTTCCATATGCAGCATTCTTATTATCATCAACTAAAGTAATGTAATGTATTTTTTGAAATATTGCTATACACAAAAACCTAGTAAATTAAAATATTTTATGCATCAGCATGTATTAATTTATATTTTAATATTATATATGTTGACATCCATTTGCTTTTTAACTATATTCTCTGTTCTGTTTTGTTTGAATATAGTTGCATTTGAAATAAAACTGTTCTTAGTGGGCCAGGAGAAACAGACTGATGAACCTGGGGTGCAGTTTTTGTCACTGTGCTTCAGACATCATATTGTCAATGTTGCTTTTTCATGTTTCGTGTTCCCTGTGGGGCTGCAGACGGATGGCATCTCTGAATCTTGGCATAAACAGCTATGACTCACATCTCTGCTGTTTGATGTGATGCCATAATTTCAGTTTATTATTTTTATTTATTAATTTTTCCCTTAGAGCACAGCTACAGAGACATTTCTTCCACTAACTTGTAACCATCGGTCTGTGGTCACACTCCAAACATGTAAACACTGCTCCCCACTAAAGGTCCATAAGAAACATACATAAAAGATGAGCTTTTTAAAGCTCCGTTGGAAATCGCTGGCAAGGACTCTTTGGGTGTCCAGACAGTGTGAACACATGGGTAAAGCTGCTGTTCAGTGGTTTTAATGCGCTAATGTGTCCTCATGCATTCTGTTGCCACAAAGCAGTGATTGGTATAAAGGTGCTCTGCGTGATGAAATCGATTTTCAACGTATTATTTTGTACCCCGCTGGCCAAAACATATCAAAGAAGCTGCAAGATTCTTTTTTCGTTTACTGAAGCCAATTGCTCTCTTGCAAGTGCACGGCCCCAATCCAAACCTTATCACAACAGAAAAACACATGTTGTTCAAATGTTGGTATCACCATTGAAATAAAGAAACGTACACCAAAAACAGAGTGTTTGTTTTTTTTTAAATGTCCAAGAACTATTCCAGATCTTACAATTGTAGAAAACATTTAAAACCATGCATATGTCATTGCATTTATTTCTTATCTAGTGCCACTAGAAAACAACAATAATTAACACAATAAAATAAACTACAATTGTAAAATGTTGAATAGTTTTTTGACTGGAATAAGACAAAATAAGTGATATTGTATTATTCCAGTTGTTGGTGAAGTTTGACTGAAAGTCACCTTTCTGGGTATTTGTGTTATAAGCGTAATATGAAATTTCTTCAGGAACACTGATTAAACTCACTTTAAAACTTGCAGCTCATCCAATTAGCAGGTGCAGTTCGTTTTTGGGGCTGGTCCCTTCCATGTACAACTGGGTGCAGGTTGGTTTAGAATGTATTTCCAGCATGGTTGCAGCCACCTCGTTGTCTGCAAAAACAAACACAAACACAATATATAACCATATTGTGTGTGTCATTATGGAATTCACATGCAAAATATATTGTTTTTAATATATTTAAGATTTTCACACATTTTACGTCTAATAAAGTGTAAGCTGTATAAACAGTGTGTCAAAAGTAAATACGTTCTCAAAGATAATTAAATTTTCCCAGGAAAGCTAATAAATGTATCTCTTGGGATAGTTATTATTTTTCACATCACAACATCACCAATTGTCTCAGGTTGTATTTAAGACATAGTTTACAGAAATCAAATAAGAAATAAGGACGCTGTGAACATTTGTGTGACTCAAACGTCATGTTTTTGTTTACATACTGTGCTTACAGTATACTGACAGCTCTTATGAAGACATGGTGCTAGTTATAGCAGCTAACAGAAGATGTTAAACCTGTAACAATAACCAAATCAGTCTAAATATCAGAAGTATTGGTGTGAGAAATTTAAAACATGGTGTGACTTACTCAAACGTCATGTCTTTGTTTACATACTGTGCTGACGGCTCTTATGAAGACATGGTGCTAGTTATAGCAGCTAACAGAAGATGTTAAACCTGTAACAATAACTAAATCAGTCTAAATATCAGGTACCCTGGGACCCTGTGTACATAATCTCGTTTTCAACACATGTACTACATGCGGTGCAAATGACAATAAATTCTCTCTGACTCTAAATATCAGAAGTATTGGTGTGAGAAATTTAAAACATGGTGTGACTTACTCAAACGTCATGTTTTTGTTTACATACTGTGCTGACAAGAAGATGTTAAACCTGTAACAATAACCAAACCAGTCTAAATATCAGAAGTATTGGCGTGAGAAATTTAAAACATTTATTTCTGACGCTTGGATAATACAGGTTGTTGACAACTACACACAACGACTCACCCTGCTGGACATTCGCAAAAAGCCTGAAGGAGTTCCCCATTTTCCATCAGCGCACACAATCACCTCCTCTCGTATCCGCGGCACAATGTTCAGGCATTTTGACCAGTGGTTGTTCACTATTTTAAGAAAACAAGCTTCTAAATTACAACTCGCTATCATTACGAAGCTCCTCGGCCCCTTCCTTAGCCCCTGCATCCGGTTTCGGCTTTTTGCCGTCCAATCAGAACGCTCGTTTCAGGCGAGCTTTGCGTGATGACGTCAACTGGTAAAATGTCTATTGCATACAGCACCTTCTGCTGGTTGTCCTGAGTCAATACATTGCATAGGTTCAACTTTACATGGTGTTGTAATCTGTCTTGGGGGTGGGGCGTAAATCTGAATGGGCAGGCCAGGCCCGGCCCTCCCTCTGGCGCTGGGTCCGTATTGTTTTTATAAACTTATAGATGCTTTGTGCTTTTAAAGAGTGTGATATAATTTAAATCAAAAGATGAGACAGGGAGGTGTATAGAGTGTACAGCATATTATTTTACTTTAATGCCAATGCATGATGCAATTTACCTTGCAGCAATCTTTCTTGACAATAAAGCTAACAAACAGATGCAACAGATGCAGCGTCCTGAGTCCAACTTTATGTATAAAAATCTTAAAAATGCCAAAAGTACATGAGGCTCTACGATCATCTTTATACATCAGTATTTACAGCCTTCAGCGGGATATTAGTTCTTATTTTACTGTCATTTACACATGTTTACATTTCAGGTATAAAGTACAAGGTGTAAAATACTTTGTTGTTAATAACTTGACTTCCTTAAAGCTTTTTCAGATTAAAAATGAAAAGATGGTTTAGATTCTCAGAGGATCATCTTGACATCTTCCGGGTCAGAGGTGAACTCATTCATCACATCTGAGTCTTCAGCTCCACACCAGGATTAAAACAAAACACTGTAGTTGGCTGTTGGCTGCTACAAACATTTTTCTTTTCTTCATTCAACCTTTATTTATACAGGTTAATCCCATTTAGCCGCAGGGATTCATTTACAAGAGAAACCTGATTTTAACAAGGAATGATAACAATAGACAACAAAGACAACAGTAGACAATCATAAAAAAACATACAAATTGAGAAGAAAAAAAAAGAAAGAAAATGGTATTAAAAAGACGGAACAAAAACAGCTAGATTTTAAAGCAATGTAGAAAACTAAAATCAGGAACATGTCTGCATAGTTTTTTTTGCCAGGAACTTAGCAGATGTTTAAAGCCACTCAGAGAGGTCAATGTTGAGAGCTACAGATCTTTTTGCAATATACAGTATTCCAGGAAACAGGAGCAGAGTAGGAGAATACCCCTTTGCCTAATTCAGTCCTCACTGAGGGGACACTGCATGAAGTAATGTCCTGAGAGTGCACGGTAGGGGTTGAACGAGTACATAATTTTAAAACTCGACATTAACATAATAAAGACTCTACTTCCTCAGACGGCTGAGACGAGCTGGTCTGAGCAGCCCAGTTCTCACCTCCTTCTACAGGTGTGCAGTGGAGAGCATCCTGTGCTCCAGCATCAACGTGTGGCATGGAGGCTGCACAGTTGAAGAGAGGAAAGCTCTGCAGAGAGTGGTGAAGGCTGCACAGAAGTCTGTTGGAGTCAGTCTCCCCACCATCACAGACATTTACACCTCCAGATGCAGGAAAAGAGCCACCTGTATCATGAAAGACCTCACTCATCCAGCACACTCACTCTTTGCCCCACTCCCCTCAGGACGGAGGTTGAGGAGCATCAAGTGTAGAACCACTAGACTGAGGAACAGCTTCTACCCTGAGGCTGTTAGACTCATGAATAAATAAAAATAAAATTAAAATAAACACTGCAAAATATCACATCATGCTGATGCTGATATGTTTTCTTGTTGCTGTGTTCATCTGTGTTCATCTGTGACCATCTGCTCATACAAACTCATGTTCGTGCTGCTGTTTATTCCCACTATATTAGGCTTAGTGTATTACTAGTTGATGTTTTTCTTAGTTAGTTCTCGATGTTATTACTGTTTTTCTCTTTCATTTGTTGTTGGATGTAACTGGGACCTCGTGTACATAATCTCGTTTTCATCTCATGTACCACATGCGGTGCAAATGACAATAAAGACTCTCTGACTCTCTGACTCTCTGACTCTCTGATAATTCTCGAGTTGAGCTCGAGTAGTTGATGATGTCATAGGATCTCAAGATAAAAAAAATAATTAACTAACTAAAACCGCAAAAAAAAAAAAGGTAATTTATTATTTACAAAAAAGGACAAACAAAACATTGGGAGCATATATCAGGCACCTACCATTTATCTTACAGCAAATAAGTAACAGGAAACCCAAAGCTGTTATTATTATTATTAAGCTGCAAAAGTGAAAAAAATGTGCGGCACGTCAAAAACGAAACTAAAAACAGTGGGGCGGTTGACCACCCCGCACCACCGCCTTTGGTGCTGCACATTAGTTTAGTTTTAGAGATTAATATGTTAATAGGTTTTTATAGGTTTAGAGATTAATATTTTTTGCCTTTTATTTGTGAAACAAGGTCAGAGGAAGCTGATTCTGGTTTGGTCAATTGGACCCGGTGTTACACCACATTCTGTGACCTGCAACAGTTCATGCAACACCGCCCCCTACGGTTACAATAAACGGTTGTCACAGAATATGTTGTAACACCGGTTAGCAACGTGCTCCAGACCTGTGACAGCTCAACCTCTACGCTGAATGTACTGAATGACTTCTTTGCTCGGTTTGAGGCAAATAACAGCACACCTGCACATAAACTCCCCCCCTCTCCTGATGGCCAGGTGCTGGCGCTGTCCTCAGACAGCGTAAGGCGATCATTCATCAAGATTAACGCCCGGAAGGCCTCTGGTCCTGACAACATACCTGGTCGTGTGCTGAAGGACTGTGCAGGGGAACTCGCAGCGGTCTTCACGGACATCTTTAACATCTCACTGAGCCAGGCCATCGTCCCCACCTGTTTCAAAGCCACCACCATCATCCCTGTCCCAAAGAAGGCAACGCCCGCATGCCTCAATGACTATCGCCCAGTAGCACTCACCCCCATCCTGATGAAGTGCTTTGAACGGCTAGTCATGAAAAGCATCACATCTGTCCTCCCTGCCTCCCTGGATCCCTTCCAATTTGCATACCGACCTAATCGCTCAACCGACGATGCCATCTCCTCTGCCCTCCACACAGCTCTCACACATCTGGACACGAAGGACTCTTATGTTAGAATGCTGTTCATCGACTTCAGCTCGGCATTCAACACCATCATCCCCCAACAGCTCATCCTTAAACTGGACAGTCTGGGGCTGAACACCTCAATGTGTAACTGGCTGCTAGACTTCCTGACCGGGAGACCACAGACAGTACGGGTCGGGAGTAACACATCTAGCACCATCACATTGAACACAGGGGCCCCACAAGGATGTGTGCTGAGCCCCCTTCTATTCACCCTGCTAACACACGACTGCACACCATCGTACAGCTCCAACCACTTCATCAAGTTTGCGGACGACACAACAGTGGTGGGTCTCATCAGCAACAACGATGAGACGGACTACAGGAACGAGGTGAGCCGCCTGGCCTTGTGGTGCGGACACAACAATCTCACTCTCAACGTGGAGAAGACAAAGGAGATTGTTGTGGACTTCAGGAAGAGGGATGCCCAACATGCCCCTCTGACCATCAACAGCACCGCAGTGGAGAGAGTAGACAGCACCAAGTTCCTGGGAGTGCACGTCTCGAAGGACCTGTCCTGGAGCAGGAACACTGCAGCACTGGCCAAGAAGGCTCACCAGCGTCTCTACTTTCTCCGCAAGCTGAAAAGGGCTGGAGCTTCAACCCCCATCATGTGCACCTTCTACAGAGGTGCCATAGAAAGTGTCCTGACCAGCTGCATCACTGTGTGGTTTGGTGCATGTACTGCATCCTGCCGCAAGAGCCTCCAGCGCATCGTGAGAGCAGCTGAGAAGATCGTGGGCACCTCCTTGCCCTCACTGCAGGACTTACACAGCAAACGCCTCACTCGGAAAGCCCACTGCATGGCAGGTGATCCCACACACCCACTACACAGCCGCTTTAGACTGCTGCCATCAGGGAGGAGACTGAGGAGTCTCCAGGCTCGTACCAGCAGACTGAGAGACAGCTCTGTTCATCAGGCAGTCAGAATGCTAAACACTCTGCCTGCTCTGCCTCCCCTCCCATTTGAACTGCCTTAACACAAAAAACTTTCTCACACATTATCACTCAACACAAAGTTTTTAACACTGGACTCTGTGTCATCAAACGGGTTATTCACTAAACTCTCGGTCATGTGCTCATTCAGTTTGCACTACTTCTCATATTTGCACTAATGTTTGTATTACATTACTGCCTATAGTCATACTACTGTTTACATTCACTGTTTACATTTATTAATACGGTTTACATTTATTACTACTGTTTTACATTTATTACTACTGTTTACATTTACACTACTTTTATATCTACACTACTGCTGATACATATACAGTATTCTCTGACTAGCCTTATCTAAGGATGCCAAATGTGCCTTATGTGCCTTACTGCATATGCCACTTTGCCTCTATACCAACATCAACTACCTCATACATATACTGTGTACATTAACTCATATGCTGCTGTGCCACTCTTTGCAAATGTCAATGCTAGAACCTTCAGTTTATTTTATAGATATACTTTTTATACTTTTTATACTACTATGAAAAAACTCAGGACAGTATTACACTTTTATTATTTCATTTTATGCTTATGTTCATTGGGTGTTTGGTGTTTCAGTGTTGGTGTAAATTTTCATACTTTCATACTACTATGAAAAAACTCGGGACAGTGTTACACTTTTACTATTTTATGCTTATGTTTATTAAATGTTTTAGTGTTTAGTGTTTAGATGGTTACTGTTGCACCGAGGGACTGAGAGAAACGCAATTACAATCCTGTGTATGTCCTGTACATATTGCAGTTCTGACAATAAAGTTGACTTTGACTTTTTTGACTTTGCTCCAAACAGGAAGTTGATTCATTTTCTGTTCTGTAACTGCAATGTGATGACGTCACTACTCGACTTGAAATGAAAAAAACTCGATAGAGGTCCAAGTAATCGATGTGTTGATTACTCGAGTAGTCTGTTAAGGCCCTAGCGCACGGTGTAGCTGCACTCACGCAGAGACATGTAGGAGGAGATGTATGAAGACAAAAGACCAAGAAATTATTTAAAGATGAAAATGGAGAGCCTGGAGAGCTGGTGCAAAGAGAATAATCTTCACATGAATGTGAAGAAGACAAAGGAGATGATTGTGGACTTCAGAAGGAACAAACACACCCATGCCCCACTGAGCATAGGTGGATCTGCGGTGGAGGTGGTCTCCAGCTACAAATACTTGGGTGTACACTTGAATGATAACCTCAGCTGGAACAACAACACCACCAGCCTGATCAAGAAAGGTCATCAGAGACTCTACTTCCTCAGACGGCTGAGACGAGCTGGTCTGAGCAGCCCAGTTCTCACCTCCTTCTACAGGTGTGCAGTGGAGAGCATCCTGTGCTCCAGCATCAATGTGTGGCATGGAGGCTGCACAGTTGCAGAGAGGAAAGCTCTACAGAGAGTGGTGAAGGCTGCACAGAAGTCTGTTGGAGTCAGTCTCCCCACCATCACAGACATTTACACCTCCAGATGCAGGAAAAGAGCCACCTGCATCATGAAAGACCTCACTCACCCAGCACACTCACTCTTTGCCCCACTCCCCTCAGGACGGAGGTTGAGGAGCATCAAATGTAGAACCACTAGACTGAGGAACAGCTTCTACCCTGAGGCTGTTAGACTCATGAATAAATAAATAATAAGAATAAACACTGCAAAATATCACATCATGCTGATGCTGATCTGTTTTCTTGTTGCTGTGTTCATCTGTGACCATCTGCTCATAAAGACTCATGTTCGTGCTGCTGTTTATAATGATGTTTTTCTTTCCACTACATTAGGGCTTAGTGTATTACTAGTTGATGTTTCTCTTAGTTAATTCTAGATGTTATTACTGTTTTTCTCTTGCATTTGTTGTTGGATGTAACTGGGACCCCGTGTACATAATCTCGTTTTCATCACATGTACCACATGCGGTGCAAATGACAATAAAGACTCTCTGACTCTGACTCTGATAAATACACTTCGTTTCCCACTTCCTACGGTTTGTGACGTCACAAACTGCAGCCAACCACCTCAAACCTGAGTCCAGCCCCTCACCTAGCAACCCCTGGTGATGCTCCACCCACTTCAGTATAAAACATGTCACGGTTGCCGAGACGTTGAAACTGTGCACACACACACTCTCGCGGGGCGACAGTCTGTAACGTACAAGCACCACTGATCGATATACTTTTCAGATTAGCAACTTATTTAGTTTAAGAATACTTTTCACTTCATCAAAATCTAATCAAAACTTCAGCGTTCTAAATGTAGGTGGTTATGTTTGTTTCTTATATGATGGAGAACTGCTTTTTGCATAACTGCCAGGTTGGCCTAGAGGTAATGAATTGGACTGTCACCCGAAGGACTGGGGTTCACTTTCTGGTCATGGCATTTTTTTTCTTCTTTTAAGCCTTTTGTTTCGGAGAGATTTCATGTGTACAGCACTTTGTTGCAGCTGTGGTTGTTTTAAATGGCTTTATAAATAAAGTATAATTGTTATTTTTATGTTTTAGTTAAATTTTTAGCGATCGCTCTCAACACGCAGCCGGGAGAAATAAAACGAGCAGCAGACCGCCGGCAAAGACACCATCTGCGTGCGGGAGCTGCTGGGAGCTACTGGCTTTTGAGGTCCGGGGGTCCGGTCAGAGGTTGCCTCATGCGGATAAATTAACTGGAGACACTCGGTGAACTTTGTGTGTGTGTGTGGACTGAAGCAGCAATCGCTCCCAAAAGCGCCGCATGCAACGAGCGGAGCTAGCACCGTCCGCTCGGAGGAGGAAAAGCTATCATTAGCCTCGGAGGTGGGCTAATGCTAAAAAAAGGAGCTGCAAATGGCGGCGCGCTGACGGCTTTCGGTAAGTTATCTTAAGCTAGCACTAACAGTAAGTCAAATGAGTAATAAAAAAAGAGCTAATTTTAAAACAACAACATATTAGAGATACTGGCTTTTACAGAGGGCGTAGTTAATGTAAACAGATCTTTGTAGGGCGTGGCTTTCAGACCTCATTATCATAAACCGGTCGTTTTGAACGGAAGTGAAATTTGGCAGAATTAGAAAGGGGGTATTTTATTATCTAAGCATTTTTTTGTGTATAAAATTGAATGAAAATGGTCTGGAAAGCCCACAGATACACCACAAAAATTATATGACCTACATTTGGTCCCCTTTAATCAGCTCCAGGGCTTGTTGACAATATCAGTTTTAACTTTTTCATAAAGTCCTGAACTTTTTGGCTGAAGTGATGACATGATGTACGTCGTAGTGATGCTCAATAACTTTAAAGCTAATGCATCAACAACATTCAGACGTAGATCCAGATCTTTAAAAACTCCTACAGCTTGTGTTATTGCTCTGGACTGACCTGAATTACCCGATGAAGGATGTTTAATGCAGCTGCTTTTAGCGGTGTTTGCAACAAGCTGCTTTTCTTGCTTGTAGAAGACGTTCAGGTTTGTTTGGATGATGTCGTTTCAAGTGTGTTAACAAGTTAGACCTGTTGCTGCTGCAGATCCAATCTCCATGAAACAACGTCCACAAACGGCTTTGGATTTGCGCTAGTCTTTTGACGAGGAAGCCATAACATTCCTAAAAATGAGAGCGCAACGAGATGCTAGGCTGCTAAATGCTGCGCGTGCTGTAAGATAATAGCGCCGTGCTTGAACCCGCTTAGGAATTTTAGTTCTGTGGCACATATATTCTCCTGTTAATAACGTTTAATGAGTGAAACAATAACCGAAATGGTACGCAGGTGGACCGAACCGAACGTGCGTACCGAAACGGTTTGGTACACCCACGTGTACCGTTACATCCCTAGTACATACTGCACCATATACATGTACTGTACAGTACTGTATTACCAAGCACTTAGCCTATCCTAACACAGTACCCTACATAATTATCAAAAAACACATATGTTTGGGAGCCATAATGAAGGGCAAAAAGAGTTAATGGCCTACTGGGATGCTGGTGACGCCGTCCTCCTCGGTCCAGAGCGGCGTAATCGTCATATTCCTCCGCCATTGCACAGCGTACAGTACAATATTCTTCCGCCGCTGCGTTACAACGTTTACGACGTATAACCGCGTAATTCGAAGTAAGGCTTTTCATAGTAAATGGGAGATGCGTCGTAACCCCGAAACGTCATAACTCGAGACCGTCGTGACCCGAGGACTACCTATATATGCGACCTGTTTGCGACCTGTTTCTTTCATCTTTTAAAACCAAAGTTGACACTATCAGATCTCAGCTCCACAACCTCCCTGTTCTCAGTGTGCCACCTACCCGTCAGCATTCTGGGACCCTAAACAGCTTTGACGAAGTTGTTCAGAGTGAGGTGGAGGCCATCATCAAGAAAATGAAGCCTTCATCCTGCGCCCTGGATCCTTTCCCCTCGTCTCTCATAAAAACCAATCACTCTGCAATAGGCCCACTAATCACTCAAATAATAAATCAGTCTCTACAATCTGGTCATGTTCCACTGCCTCTAAAAACTGCCATCATTAGGCCTCTTCTGAAAAAATCTAATTTGGATCCCGACATTTTTTCTAATTACCGCCCAATTTCACACCTCCCTTTTCTGTCTAAAGTGCTGGAAAAAGCTGTTGCTGCTCAGCTGCAGGACCACCTACAACAACACTCCCTGTATGAGAAGTTCCAGTCTGGATTCAGGGCAGCTCACAGTACAGAGACTGCATTGCTGAGAGTTACCAATGATGTCCTCTTGGCTGCTGACACTGGCTCTCCCTCCATCCTTGTCCTCCTTGACCTCACTGCAGCCTTCGACACTGTGGACCATAGTATCCTCCTCCACCGTCTTCATGTGGAGGTCGGTCTCTGCGACACCGTCCTGGACTGGTTCAAATCTTTCCTCTCCAATAGGCTGGAATGTGTTAGTCTTGGCAACGCCACGTCCCAGACAGTCTGTGTCTCCTGTGGTGTCCCTCAGGGGTCGGTTCTGGGGCCCCTGCTGTTTTCCCTTTACATGCTGCCTTTAGGTCAAATTATTAATCAGTTCAACATTTCTTTTCACTGTTATGCCGACGATACACAGCTTTACATCAGGACTGGAGCATCCTCATCTTCCACCTTGTCATCTCCATCTTCACTCACTGCCCTCTCTGCCTGCCTGGAGGCAATTAGGGCATGGATGAATCAGAACTTTCTTCAATTAAACTGCTCCAAGACTGAGGCCATACTGATTGGCACCCCTCACCAGGTACAAACATCTCCTATAACAACACTTTCCTTTTCTGGACAAGACATCCCCCTCTCCACCTCTGTTACTAATCTTGGAATAAAAATGGACTCCAATCTTACATTTGAAAATCACATTAAGCATCTGTTTAAAACTTGCTTCTTCCATCTTCGAAACATCTCCAGACTTCGCCCATCCCTAACTTTTTCCGATGCTGAGAAGCTCGTCCATGCTTTTGTCTCCTCCAGGCTCGACTACTGCAACTCCCTGTTTATTGGAATCCCTGGCAAAAACCTTCAGAAACTTCAATATATTCAAAACAGTGCAGCAAGGATCTTGTTGAGAGTTCGTAAATTTGAACATATTACGCCCATTCTCCATAACCTTCATTGGCTTCCTGTCGCCTACAGAATTCAGTACAAAACTGCTCTCATTACACATCAATGCTTACATGGAGCTTCACCAGATTATCTGAAGGATATTCTTATTCCATACTCATCCACCCGGTCGCTGCGGTCACAGAACAGTAATCTCCTTCACATTCCGAGAACCAAATTAAGGACCATGGGAGACCGGGCTTTCAGTGTGGCTGCCCCCCGCCTGTGGAACTCTCTTCCTGACTGTCTGAGAGCCCCACAGTCTGTGGTTGACTTTAAGAGCGGCTTGAAGACCTTTCTTTTCAACCGAGCATACTCTACCTCCTCATGATTCTACTTTTGATCTTAGTTGATACTGTTATTGATTTTACTTGTTTTATTACTTGTTTTATTGACATTTAATTCTGTTGCACCTTGTAGCACTTTGAGATTTTCATTAATGAAAAGTGCGTTATAAATTGAATTCATTATTATTATTATTATATTATTATTGTATATGTTGTTTTGTTGTTGTGGTTTCTCAGTTTTGTCTTTTTTTCTTTTTGCAGGTCTAGAGGTGATGATGTTGATTTGTGTTTGCAGGTCTATGATGTTGAATATGTTGATTATGTTGTCTATGATGTTGATTTGTGTTCTCCTTATACCTCTCTATCTCCTCTACTCCTATCTCCTTCTTTCCCTTTCAACCCTTCTCCCACTTTTCTATCTTTGTTTTCATCTTTGTCTTTTCATCACCATGTCCATTACATTTTAAACAAACCCAAAGCAAATTCTAATAAAGTTTTATTTATATATCAAGTGGAGCATTAAGGCCAGCCATAATGCTCTGCTTGTGAAAGTGTTGGGTATCGCCTCGGCATTCAGACAATAATTTTGAGTGCCACAATGCTGAACAGGACAAAAAAAAAAGAAGAAGAAAAAAAAAAAATGAACCACACTGCTAACAGTACCATGCTGTTAACAGTACCATGCTGCTGTAGATGTATATTTCTTTTTCATGTTTGGTGCTTTATTTCATATTTTTGTTGCATGGTTTGATATTTCTTCTTCTGAGAAAGCTCCTCAGATGAGAAGCGAAACATCTTTAGTTACAAATAAAGCCCAGTTGTTTTGTTTTTAACTTTTTTGGATTGGTATTTCTTATTGTTGTGTTCTTGGTGAGTCGAGATGGTTCTTCTCATCTTGATCATTTCATTGCATTGTTGACCTTGTGTTGACCTGCAAATGAGGAAAAACCTAAACCTAAATCTACTCTGCTGGACCATTACATACACTGTAAGATCTAATTAGTTCACCTTACTTAAAAAAAGTACGCAAAGTCGTTGCCTCAAAAAAATTAAGCAAAGTAGTCTTAAGATTAGTGAGTAAGAAAAGCTAATCTTTTTTAAGTTTGCAGTACTAAATCAAGTAGTACAACTAATACAAAAAAAATAAGTTCAGATAACTCATTAGCCATGCTTAGTGTTAACTTATTTTTTTTAATTTGTGTGGACTGATGTAAATTTAACCCCACTTAGAATTAGTGAGTAAGAAAAGCTAATCTTTTTTAAGTTTGCAGTACTAAATCAAGTAGTACAACTAATACAAAAAAAATAAGTTCAGATAACTCATTAGCCATGCTTGGTGTTAACTTATTTTTTTTAATTTGTGTGGACTGATGTAAATTTAACCCCACTTAGAATTACTAAATACCTACAACTTACTACCAAATCATTTTTAAACATTAATTTTACAGTTTTGTTCTACATAAGAAGACCCTTTCCTGCATTTCTTACCTCTAATAAATGTTTTTAGTACATCAACAACTGGCTAAATTAACTGGGAAATATCAAACAAAAAACTAATTTAAACTGGTAAAACCACAGTAAAATTTTGTATGTAAAATAAAGGATATTTTGTGTATTTTGTTCATCGCTAATAATAATCAAATTAAATGGTAAGTTACTTTTTAAACCCGCTAACTGACTACCAGTACTACTACTGTCATTACAAAACATGCAAAATGTAACATCATGGAATGAGAGGTACATATCACTTTCGAAAAATTTATTGTCACCATTTTTAAACAATTCAGCAACTCTGACTTAATCCACAATCAAAAACTGAAGATTAGCCTCTTTTAGTCAAGACAGTTTTCAATTAACAAAATGTACCAAATGCCAGGCAAAAAGCTTAAAATAAATTAAATGTAAATGTTTACATTTTTAGCAGTTGTCTTAATACAGGTAGTCCCCGATTTACGAGCGAGATCCGTTACAACGAGGCGCTCGTAAACCGGAAATCTCGTAATTTGGAACGGTTGCCATGTCTCTCGTAAGTCCGGAATTTCGCTCGTAAATTGGAACGGTTTCGCTAGCGCGACTACAAACACTCGTTTTTCATCAAAAAACTGCTTATGAGTGCATAAAAATGATCGGAAACGTGTGTCCACATGTTTAGCTAACGAACTGTGGTGAAAAAACACATGAAAACTCAGTATTTTTTGCGTTTTTTCCAAAAATTCGCCAGCTCGTAAGTCTGGAACCTCGTAGATCAGAGCGCTCGTAAATCGGGGACTACCTGTACAGTACTTTAAACAAAAAATGTGGAAATGTGGAAGTTTAGGCAAAAATGTGCAATACGTCAACCGTCCACAAAGCAACAACTTGTAGTACCGGTACCTTTTCTCCAACAGAACAGTCCAAAAACTTGCGGTTTTTCAATGAACAGTCCACAGAGCAGAAACTTCAAATATTTTTTTCCTGCTAAAAGTCCACAAAACAAAAACTTGCAGTGCTTCTTCAATGAACAGTCCACAGAGCAGAAACGTCAAATATTTTTTTCCTGCTAATAGTCCAAAAAGCAAAAACTTGCAGTGCTTCTTCAATGAACAGTCCACAGAGCAGAAACTTCAAATGTTTTTTTCCTGCTAACAGTCCAAAAAGCAAAAACTTGCAGTGCTTCTTCAATGAACAGTCCACAGAGCAGAAACTTCAAATGTTTTTTTCCTGCTAACAGTCCAAAAACAAAAACTTGCAGTGCTTCTTCAATGAACAGTCCACAGAGCAGAAACTTCAATTTTTTTTTCCTGCTAACAGTCCAAAAAGCAAAAACTTGCAGTACCTCTTCATTGAACAAGTTAGAGTCCACAGAGAGAGTCCTTATTTAGGTGTCACACCACTCGTGATCGGTGAGTTCCTGTATCAGGGTGAGGACTCGGGGGTTCAGGTTGAGACGACGCTTTGAGTGTTTGTTCTCCACTTTGGTTCCCTTTTCTGGATTTATCCGAAAAAAAAACACCTGTTAAAAGAAAAGACGACCATTATAATTATTTTGACGTTTCAGTAAAGTAAAATACATATTTAAAAAAGCTAAGTCTGGTCCTCTGGACATTCAAAAAACAAAACAAAACAAAAAAGTAGAAATGTTTCGTCTTTCGTCTGAAAGACTTCCTCAGTCTGAGCTGCTGTATTCAGCTTAGTCTTATAAATAGCACCCTCTCAGTGGATCAACCAGTTTTCTGATGACAAACAAAACCAGCTGCTCCCATGATCAAGGAGGACCATCAGCCTAACGATGGATCGTTAGTACCCTGATGGTTGTTTGCTATTCACAGAGGGCTGAGTGATACTAGCAATAACAGCATTGTAGGAGGGGGACAGTTGAACCAGGAGGCCTCAACCCATTTTTAATGATGGACGGTTTCTTTTCACAAAGATGGCCTCCTTTACTCCTCTCTAAAAC
>JBBPBX010066357.1:0-19691 GCA_038048925.1 Garcialebias charrua | reverse complement strand
AGACGCACAGAAAACCCTCTGGCATCAACGTTGTACGATAAATGGGAAGGCGGCCATTTTGGAATGTGGACCAAATTGGGTGCGTGCATTGGGTGCCGAAAGGGTACGGGAAAGGCACGAGAGCGTTTCAGGGTGGACCAGCTGGACTTCCCGCGGTCGCCGCGAGAAGGGCGGAGCGGCGCTAAGGCATTCACACGTGCATTTTCGTAGGAAATGCGGTTTTTCTAGTTGTGTGAATGCCAACAAGGCATTCACACTATAGAGATTGTGTTTATATTTATAGTTACTATCTTCATTCCGTACGTTTTTTGGCATGTAACTACTCGCACAGTTTTGGTGCCATTTCAACAATTCATATATCAAAATGTCCAGCTCGCTCAGGACAATCCGGCTATGACTTTTGGTAATGCTGCAACTTTAGCTTTTTGAATTATTTAGCCTTTTCGGCCATTTTTTTCCCATTGAAAATGAATGGAGCTAAAATGAAATGGCCGTTTGGGGGCTTTATCATATCCTAAATCTCACCAAATTTGGCAGACTCATCACTTAGACATGGGGGAGTAAAAAATGATCAAAACCTCGCGTTTTCATATATGCTGAAGGGGCGTGGCCTGGCCTCAAAGTTAGGCATCTCGCCATGAAAAACGAAACACTAATAGCACCTACACGAAAACCGTCTAATACATCAAACCTTCAGTGATTGACCCACAACCACTCCCCTGCAATACTGAATGGTCAAATCATGACATTAATTAAGCCACGCCCCCTCACAACAGGAAGTGTACAGTTATACATTGAACGTCCCGATCGGACACCTGTTACCTAATCAGCGGGACGGTCTGTCCAGTGACCGAAGACATGTTGCTGTAACAAGCTTTCCAACACTGACCGTTTTGGGTGGAGCATGTGGGCGTGGCGATGTGGCGAATCAGCCGTCACGCCGTCACAAACGAAACACTAATAGCACCTACACGAAAACAGTCTAATACATCAAACCTTCAGTGATTGACCCACATCCGGTCCCCTGCAATACTGAATGGTCAAATCATGACAATAATTAAGCCACGCCCCCTCACAACAGGAAGTGTACAGTTGTACATTGAACATCCCGATCGGACACCTGTTACCTAATCAGCGTGACGGTCTGTCCAGTGACCGAAGACATGTTGCTGTAACAAGCTTTCCACGACTGGTTGTTTTGGGTGGAGCATGTGGGCGTGGCGATGTGGCGAATCAGACGTAACGCCGTCACAATACGTTTGGCCTTTTGGGAGCTTTATCATATCCCAAAACTCACCAAATTTGGCAGACTCGTCAGGACTGGTGAAAAATTACATATTTTGGGGGCGTGGCCAAAATTGCAACAGAAAGGGCTCAAGAGCGCCACCTAGAAAATTTCAAACTACCCTCCGCATTGGCCTTAGTTTCACGTAGGATCATGAAATTTGGTACACTTGTCCAATTCACCAAGACGCACAGAAAACCCTCTGGCGTCAACGTTGTACGATAAATGGGAAGGCGGCCATTTTGGAATGTGGACCAAATTGAGTGCACGCACTAGGTGCCGAACGGGTACGGGAAAGGCACGAGAGTGTTTCGGGGTGGACCAGCTCGACTTCCCGCGGTCGCCGCGAGAAGGGCGGAGCGGCGCTAAGGCATTCACACGTGCATTTTCGTAGGAAATGCGGTTTTTCTAGTTATTTATAGATGTTACTATCTTCATTCCGTACGTTTTTTGGCATGTAACTACTCGCACAGTTTTGGTGCCATTTCAACAATTCATATATCAAAATGTCCAGCTCGTTCAGGACAATCCGGCTATGACTTTTGGTAATGCTGCAACTTTAGCTTTTTGAATTATTTAGCCTTTTCGGCCATTTTTTTCCCATTGAAAATGAATGGAGCTAAAATGAAATGGCCTTTTGGGGGCTTTATCATATCCTAAATCTCACCAAATTTGGCAGACTCATCATTCAGACATGGGGCAGTAATAAATGATCAACACCTCGCGTTTTCATATATGCTGAAGGGGCGTGGCCTGGCCTCAAAGTTAGGCATCTCGCCATGAAAAACGAAACACTAATAGCACCTACACAAAAACTGTCTAATACATCAAACCTTCAGTGATTGACCCACATCTGGTCCCCTGCAATACTGAATGGTCAAATCATGACATTAATTAAGCCACGCCCCCTCACAACAGGAAGTGTACAGTTGTACATTGAACGTCCCGATCGGACACCTGTTACCTAATCAGCGTGGCGGTCTGTCCAGTGACCGAAGACATGTTGCTGTAACAATATTTCCAACACTGACCGTTTTGGGTGGAGCATGTGGGCGTGGCGATGTGGCGAATCAGACGTCACGCCGTCACAAACGAAACACTAATAGCACCTACACGAAAACAGTCTAATACATCAAACCTTCAGTGATTGACCCACATCCGGTCCCCTGCAATACTGAATGGTCAAATCATGACATTAATTAAGCCACGCCCCCTCACAACAGGAAGTGTACAGTTTTACATTGAATGTCCCGATCAGACACCTGTTACCTAATCAGCGTGACGGTCTGTCCAGTGACCGAAGACATGTTGCTGTAACAAGCTTTCCAACACTGACCGTTTTGGGTGGAGCATGTGGGCGTGGCGATGTGGCGAATCAGACGTAACGCCGTCACAATACGTTTGGCCTTTTGGGAGCTTTATCATATCCCAAAACTCACCAAATTTGGCAGACTCGTCAGGACTGGTGAAAAATTACATATTTTGGGGGCGTGGCCAAAATTGCAAAAGAAACGGCTCAAGAGCGCCACCTAGAAATTTCAAACTACCCTCCGCATTGGCCTTAGTTTCACGTAGGATCATGAAATTTGGTACACTTGTCCAATTCACCAAGACGCACAGAAAACCCTCTGGCGTCAACGTTGTACGATAAATGGGAAGGCGGCCATTTTGGAATGTGGACCAAATGGGTGCGTGCATTGGGTGCCGAACGGGTACGGGAAAGGCACGAGAGCGTTTCAGGGTGGACCAGCTCGACTTCCCGCGGTCGCCACGAGAAGGGCGGAGCGGCGCTAAGGCATTCACACGTGCATTTTCGCAGGAAATGCGGTTTTTCTAGTGTTACAATTACATCTGTTACTATCCTGATTCCGTACGTTTTTTGGCACGCTACTCCTCCTACAGTTTTTGTGCTATTTCAACAATTCATATATCAAAATGTTCAGCTCATTCAGGACATGATGGCTATGACTTTTGGTATTGGTGCAACTTTAGCTTTTTGAAATATTCAGCCTTTTCGGCCATTTTTTTCCCATTGAAAATGAATGGAGCTCCAATGAACTCAATGAGCTCATTTTACATCCTTGATATCTTTGGAACTCATTACAATATTTCACTACTCCTTTCACATTTTGGACCAGCTCAGCTTCCTTCAGCTACCTTGTACATTTTTTAAAAATATTTCTTCTACTTTCAGCTAATTTCGGCTGTTTCTTCAATGACTTTCCAATCTTTTCAGCTTAATGCAGCTTATTTCAACATTTTTGTACTTCTACTGACTTATTCATGCTAATTTCAGATCATTATGCTTCTTTCAGCTAATTTTTGAAAGATTAAGATATTTTTGCGATTTTAGCTACTATTTAGCTGTTTATGCAAATTTCAGCTTTTTCAGCTATTTCAACAATTTTTTTTTATCAATCCAACTTTTTTCAGCCTAATTCAGCAAAACCATGTTCTACCAACTTCCTTCTGGTAATTTAAGATATTTTCTGCTTGTTTTAGCTGTTGTTCAGCTGTTTTTGACCAATTTCAGCTGATGGCTGCCAATGTTACTTTCAAATGGCTTTAACTCAGCCATCTTTATTCATAGAGAGCTGAAATTTGGTGAGGTTGTAGCTATGGACCATCTCTAACATACATTAGGTGAAGCAGCCATTTTGATTGAACATGCAAATTAGGTGAGGCCGCCATTTTGGTTCAATATACATGGCAGTTACTTGCCTTGCAAAGTAAGTCAATGCATGTATTGTTGCCATTTTGGTTCTACAATTAAAGTAGGTGAGGTAGCCATTTTGATTTAACAAGCATATTAGGTGAAGCGGCCGTTTTGATTGAACATGCAAGTTGGGTGAAGCGGCCATTTTGGCATTCACACATGCATTTTCTCAGGAAATGCAATCTAGTTGTGTGAATGCCACATAGGCATTCACACTATAGTGATTGTGTTTATATTTATTATTAGATAATCTTAGATGTTACTATCCTGATTCCGTACGTTTTTTGGCACGCTACTCCTCCTACAGTTTTTGTGCTATTTCAACAATCCATATATCAAAACGTTCAGCTCGATTAGGACAATCCGGCTATGACTTTTGGTATTGGTGCAACTTTAGCTTTTTGAATTATTTAGCCTTTTCGGCCATTTTCTTCCCCATTGAAAATGAATGGAGCTATTTTTTCATCCTTGATATCTTTGGAACTCTTTACAATATTTCACTACTCATTTCACATTTTGGACCAGCTTAGCTTCCTTCAGCTACCTTGTACATTTTTTAAAAAATATTTCAGCTACTTTCAGCTAATTTCAGCTGTTTTTTCAACTGCTTTGCACTCTTTTCAGCTTTATGCAGCTTACTTCAACATTTTTGTACTTCTACTGACTTATTTCTGCTAATTTCAGATCATTATGCTCCTTTCAGATAATTTTTGAAAGATTAAGATATTTTAGCTATTTTAGCTACTATTTAGCTGTTTTATGATAGTTTCAGCTTTTTCAGCTATTTCAACAATTTTTTTTAATCAATCCAACTTTTTTCAGCCTAATTCAGCAAAACCATGCTCTACCAACTTCCTTCTGGTAATTTAAGATTGTTTCTGCTTGTTTTAGCTGTTGTTCAGCTGTTTTTGGCCAATTTCAGCTTTATTCAGATATTTTCAACTTTATTTTGCTTATTTCTACTTATTTCAGATTTTTTTCAATTTCAGATTGTTTCAGATACTTCATATTATGCTGCTTTGTGCTTATTTCTGCTAGTTTCAGCTTCTTCTGCTATTTTAGCTACTATTAAGCTGTTTTTATGCTAATTTAGGCTTGTTTCAACAAATTCTACATTATTTGAACTCATTTCAACTTTTTCCAGCCTAATTCTGCAAAAATGTACTCTCTCTACTAATTTCTAAGACATTTAAGCTTCTTTCTGCTATTTCAGATAATATTCAGCTGTTTTTGCTATCTTAAGCTTTTTTCAGATAATTTCAACTTTATTTTGCTTATTTCTGCTTAGTTCAGATTTTTTCAGATTTCAGATTGTTTCAGATATTTTAGATTATTCAGATTATGATGCTTTGTGCTTATTTCTGCTAGTTTCAGCTTCTTCTGCTATTTTAGCTACTATTAAGCTGTTTTTATGCTAATTTAGGCTTGTTTCAACAAATTCCACATTATTTGAACTCATTTCAACATTTTTCAGCCTAATTCTGCAAAACTGTACTCTCGCTACTAATTTCTAAGACATTTAAGCTTCTTTCTGGTATTTCAGATAATATTCAGCTGTTTTTGCTATCTTAAGCTTTTTTCAGATAATTTCAACTTTATTTTGTTTATTTCTGCTTATTTCAGATTATTTCAGATTTCAGATTGTTTAAGATGTTTCAGATTATTCCCAATTAGGCTCTTACTAATTGCTTCTTTGGATTTAAGCTTATTTCTGATATATTAGATAATATTTAGCTGTTTTTGTTCAATTTCAGCTGATGGCCGCCAACGCTACATTCAAATGGCTTTAACTCAGCCATCTTTATACATAGAGAGCTGAAATTTGGTGAGGTTGTAGGTAAGGACATCCTCTATCATGTATTGAATCCAAATCTAAAATCCAAGATGGCCGACAATGCAAAAAAGTAAAAATACCATGAAATTGTCAATTTTAGTGATATTGAGCTAAAACTTGGTGTAGTGATAGCTGAGAATGTTTCCTATCAAATGCAATATCAAAATCAAAAATCCAAGATGGCCGCCAACGCTACTTTCAAATGGCTTTAACTCAGCCATCATTATACACAGAGAGCCGAAATTTGGTGAGGTTGTAGCTGAGGACATTATCTATCATGTACGGAATCCAAATCAAAAATCCAAGATGGCCGACAAAGTAAAACATTAAAAAACTGTAAAAATCCAAGATGGCCGCCAACGCTACATTCAAATGGCTTTAACTCAGCCATCTTTATTCATAGAGAGCTGAAATTTGGTGAGGTTGTAGCTGAGGGAATCCTCTATCATGTACGGAATCCAAATCAAAAATCCAAGATGGCCGACAAAGCAAAACATTAAAAATACTGTAAAATCCAAGATGGCCACCAACGCTACTTTCAAATGGCTTTAACTCAGCCATCATTATACATAGAGAGCCGAAATTTGGTGAGGTTGTAGCTGAGGGAATCCTCTATCATGTACGGAATCCAAATCAAAAATCCAAGATGGCCGACAAAGCAAAACATTAAAAATACTGTAAAATCCAAGATGGCCACCAACGCTACTTTCAAATGGCTTTAAATCAGCCATATTTATTCATAGAGAGCCGAAATTTGGTGAGGTTGTAGCTATGGACATTCTTTATCATGCATTAGGTGAAACGGCCATTTTGATTGAATATGCAAATTAGGTGAAGTGGCCATTTTGGTTCAATATACAAGGCAGTTAATTGCCTTGCGAAGTAAGTCAATGCATGTATTGTTACCATTTTGGTTCTACAATTTAAGTAGACAAGTTAGCCATTTTGATTTAATAAGCACATTAGGTAAAGCGGCCATTTTGATTGAACATGCAAGTTGGGTGAAGCGGCCATTTTGGCATTCACACATGCATTTTCTCAGGAAATGCAATCTAGTGTTACAATTACATCTGTTACTATCCTGATTCCGTACGTTTTTTGGCACGCTACTCCTCCTACAGTTTTTGTGCTATTTCAACAATTCATATATCAAAATGTTCAGCTCATTTAGGACATGATGGCTATGACTTTTGGTATTGGTGCAACTTTAGCTTTTTGAAATATTCAGCCTTTTCGGCCATTTTTTTCCCATTGAAAATGAATGGAGCTCAAATGAACTCAATGAGCTCATTTTGCATCCTTGATATCTTTGGAACTCATTACAATATTTCACTACTCCTTTCACATTTTGGACCAACTCAGCTTCCTTCAGCTACCTTGTACATTTAAAAAAAATATTTCGGCTACTTTCAGCTACTTTCAGCTGTTTCTTCAATGACTTTGCAATCTTTTCAGCTTAATGCAGCTTACTTCAACATTGTTGTACTTATACTGACTTATGATCATTATGCTCCTTTCAGCAAATTTTTGAAAGATTAAGATATTTTTGCTATTTTAGCTACTATTTAGCTGTTTATGCAAATTTCAGATTTTTCAGCTATTTCAACATTTTTTTTTAATCAATCCAACTTTTTTCAGCCTAATTCAGCAAAACCATGTTCTACCAACTTCCTTCAGGTAATTTAAGATATTTTGTGCTTATTTTAGCTGTTGTTCAGCTGTTTTTGGCCAATTTCAGCTGATGTCTGCCAACACTACTTTCAAATGGCTTTAACTCAGCCATTTTTATACATAGAGAGCCGAAATTTGGTGAGGTTGTAGCTGAGGACATTGTCTATCATGTACGGAATCCAAATCAAAAATCCAAGATGGCCGACAATGCAAAAAAGTAAAAATACTATAAAATGGTCAATTTTAGTGATATTGAGCTAAAACTTGGTGTAGTGATAGCTGAGAATGTTTCCTATCAACTGCTATATCAAAATCAAAAATCCAAGATGGCCGCCAACACTACTTTCAAATGGCTTTAACTCAGCCATCATTATACATAGAGAGCCGAAATTTGGTGAGGTTGTAGCTAAGGGAATCCTCTATCATGTACGGAATCCAAATCAAAAATCCAAGATGGCCGACAAAGCAAAACATTAAAAATACTGTAAAATCCAAGATGGCCACCAACGCTACTTTCAAATGGCTTTAAATCAGCCATATTTATTCATAGAGAGCCGAAATTTGGTGAGGTTGTAGCTATGGACATTCTTTATCATGCATTAGGTGAAACGGCCATTTTGATTGAATATGCAAATTAGGTGAAGTGGCCATTTTGGTTCAATATACAAGGCAGTTAATTGCCTTGCGAAGTAAGTCAATGCATGTATTGTTACCATTTTGGTTCTACAATTTAAGTAGACAAGTTAGCCATTTTGATTTAATAAGCACATTAGGTAAAGCGGCCATTTTGATTGAACATGCAAGTTGGGTGAAGCGGCCATTTTGGCATTCACACATGCATTTTCTCAGGAAATGCAATCTAGTGTTACAATTACATCTGTTACTATCCTGATTCCGTACGTTTTTTGGCACGCTACTCCTCCTACAGTTTTTGTGCTATTTCAACAATTCATATATCAAAATGTTCAGCTCATTCAGGACATGATGGCTATGACTTTTGGTATTGGTGCAACTTTAGCTTTTTGAAATATTCAGCCTTTTCGGCCATTTTTTTCCCATTGAAAATGAATGGAGCTCAAATGAACTCAATGAGCTCATTTTGCATCCTTGATATCTTTGGAACTCATTACAATATTTCACTACTCCTTTCACATTTTGGACCAACTCAGCTTCCTTCAGCTACCTTGTACATTTAAAAAAAATATTTCGGCTACTTTCAGCTACTTTCAGCTGTTTCTTCAATGACTTTGCAATCTTTTCAGCTTAATGCAGCTTACTTCAACATTGTTGTACTTCTACTGACTTATTCATGCTAATTTCAGATCATTATGCTCCTTTCAGCTAATTTTTAAAAGATTAAGCTATTTTTGCGATTTTAGCTACTATTTAGCTGTTTATGCAAATTACAGCTTTTTCAGCTATTTCAACAATTTTTTTTTATCAATCCAACTTTTTTCAGCCTAATTCAGCAAAACCATGTTCTACCAACTTCCTTCTGGTAATTTAAGATATTTTCTGCTTGTTTTAGCTGTTGTTCAGCTGTTTTTGACCAATTTCAGCTGATGGCTGCCAATGTTACTTTCAAATGGCTTTAACTCAGCCATCTTTATTCATAGAGAGCTGAAATTTGGTGAGGTTGTAGCTATGGACAATCTCTAACATACATTAGGTGAAGCGGCCATTTTGATTGAACATGCAAGTTGGGTGAAGCGGCCATTTTGGCATTCACACATGCATTTTCTCAGGAAATGCAATCTAGTTGTGTGAATGCCAACAAGGCATTCACACTATAGAGATTGTGTTTATATTTATTATTATCTACAGTTTATAGATGTTACTATCTTCATTCCGTACGTTTTTTGGCATGTAACTACTCGCACAGTTTTGGTGCGATTTCAACAATTCATATATCAAAATGTTCAGCTCATTTAGGACAATCCGGCTATGACTTTTGGTAATGCTGCAACTTTAGCTTTTTGAGATATTCAGCCTTTTCGGCCATCTTTTTCCCATTGAAAATGAATGGAGCTAAAATGAAATGGCCGTTTGGGAGCTTTATCATATCCTAAATCTTACCAAATTTGGCAGACTCATCACTCAGACATGGGGGAGTAAAAAATGATCAAAACCTCATGTTTTCATATATGATGAAGGGGCGTGGCCTGGCCTCAAAGTTAGGTATCTCGCCATGAAAAACGAAACACTAATAGCACCTACACGAAAACTGTCTAATACATCAAACCTTCAGTGATTGACCCACAACCAGTCCCCTGCAATACTGAATGGTCAAATCATGACATTAATTAAGCCACGCCCCCTCACAACAGGAAGTGTACAGTTGTACATTGAACGTCCCGATCGGACACCTGTTACCTAATCAGCGTGACGGTCTGTCCAGTGACCAAAGACATGTTGCTGTAACAAGCTTTCCAACACTGACCGTTTTGGGTGGAGCATGTGGGCGTGGCAATATGGCGAATCAGACGTAACGCCATCACAAACGAAACACTAATAGCACCTACACGAAAACTGTCTAATACATCAAACCTTCAGTGATATACCCACATCCGGTCCCCTGCAATACTGACTGGTCAAATCATGACAATAATTAAGCCACGCCCCCTCACAACAGGAAGTGTACAGTTGTACATTGAACATCCCGATCGGACACCTGTTACCTAATCAGCGTGACGGTCTGTCCAGTGACCGAAGACATGTTGCTGTAACAAGCTTTCCACGACTGGTTGTTTTGGGTGGAGCATGTGGGCGTGGCGATGTGGCGAATCAGACGTAACGCCGTCACAATACGTTTGGCCTTTTGGGAGCTTTATCATATCCCAAAACTCACCAAATTTGGCAGACTCGTCAGGACTGGTGAAAAATTACATATTTTGGGGGCGTGGCCAAAATTGCAACAGAAAGGGCTCAAGAGCGCCACCTAGAATATTTCAAATTACCCTCCGCATTGGCCTTAGTTTCACGTAGGATCATGAAATTTGGTACACCTCCCCGATTCACCAAGGCGCATAGAAAACCCTCTAGCACCAACGTGCGATGAAAGGAAAGGCGACCTTTTCGGCCATTTTTATCCCATTGAAAATGAATGGAGTTAAAATGAAATGGCATTTTGGGGGCTTTTTCATATCCCCAAACTCACCAAAATTGGCAGACTCATCAGGACTGGTGAACGATTACATATTTTGGGGGCGTGACCAAAATTTCAAAAGAAACGGCTCAAGAGCGCCACCTAGAAAAATTCAAACTACCCTCCGCATTGGCCTTAGTTTCACGTAGGATCATGAAATTTGGTACACTTGTCCAATTCACCAAGACGCACAGAAAACACTCCGGCGTCAACGTTGTACGATAAATGGGAAGGCGGCCATTTTGGAATGTGGACCAAATAGGGTGCACGCATTAGGTGCCGAACGGGTACGGGAAAAGCACGAGAGCGTTTCGGGGTGGACCAGCTCGACTTCCCGCGGTCGCCGCGAGAAGGGCGGAGCGGCGCTAAGGCATTCACACGTGCATTTTCGCAGGAAATGCGGTTTTTCTAGTTATTATTATTATTCTTATATGTTACTATCTTCCGTCCGTACGTTTTTTGGCGTCCTACTCCTCCTACAGTTTTCGTGCCATTTCAACATATCATATATCAAAATGTTCAGCTCGTTCAGGACAATCCAGCAATGACTTTTGGTAATGGTGCAACTTTAGCTTTTTGAGATATTTAGCCTTTTCGGCCATTTTTTTCCCATTGAAAATGAATGGAGCTAAAATGAAATGGCCTTTTGGGGGCTTTATCGTATCCTAAAACTCACCAAATTTGGCAGACTCATCATTCAGACATGGGGGAGTAAATATTTATCAAAACCTCGCATTTTCATATATGCTGAAGGGGCGTGGCCTGGCCTCAAAGTTAGGTATCTCGCCATGAAAAACGAAACACTAATAGCACCTACAAGAAAACTGTCTAATACATCAAACCTTCAGTGATTGACCCACAACCGGTCCCCTACAATACTGAATGGTCAAATCATGACATTAATTAAGCCACGCCCCCTCACAACAGGAAGTGTACAGTTATACATTGAAGGTCCCGATCGGACACCTGTTACCTAATCAGCGGGACGGTCTGTCCAGTGACCGAAGACATGTTGCTGTAACAAGCTTTCCAACACTGACCGTTTTGGGTGGAGCATGTGGGCGTGGCGACGTGGCGAATCAGACGTAACGCCGTCACAAACGAAACACTAATAGCACCTACACGAAAACTGTCTAATACATCAAACCTTCAGTGATTGACCCACATCCGGTCCCCTGCAATACTGAATGGTCAAATCATGACATTAATTAAGCCACGCCCCCTCACAACAGGAAGTGTACAGTTGTACATTGAAGGTCCCGATCGGACACCTGTTACCTAATCAGCATGACGGTCTTTCCAGTGACCAAAGACATGTTGATGTAACAAGCTTTCCAACACTGACCGTTTTGGGTGGAGCATGTGGGCGTGGCGATGTGGCGAATCAGACGTAACGCCGTCACAATACGTTTGGCCTTTTGGGAGCTTTATCATATCCCAAAACTCACCAAATTTGGCAGACTCGTCAGGACTGGTGAAAAATTACATATTTTGGGGGCGTGGCCAAAATTGCAACAGAAACGGCTCAAGAGCGCCACCTAGAATATTTCAAACTACCCTCCGCATTGGCCTTAGTTTCACGTAGGATCATGAAATTTGGTACACTTGTCCAATTCACAAAGACGTACAGAAAACCCTCTGGCATCAACATTGTACGATAAATGGGAAGGCGGCCATTTTGGAATGTGGACCAAATTGGGTGCATACATTGGGTGCCGAACGGGTACGGGAAAGGCACGAGAGTGTTTCAGGGTGGACTAGCTCGACTTCCCGCGGTCGCCACGAGAAGGGCGGAGCGGCGCTAAGGCATTCACACGTGCATTTTCGTAGGAAATGCAAATTTTCTAGTTATAGTTACTATCTTCATTCCGTACGTTTTTTGGCATGTAACTACTCGCACAGTTTTGGTGCCATTTCAACAATTCATATATCAAAATGTCCAGCTCGCTCAGGACAATCCGGCTATGACTTTTGGTAATGCTGCAACTTTAGCTTTTTGAATTATTTAGCCTTTTCGGCCATTTTTTTCCCATTGAAAATGAATGGAGCTAAAATGAAATGGCCGTTTGGGGGCTTTATCATATCCTAAATCTCACCAAATTTGGCAGACTCATCACTCAGACATGGGGGAGTAAAAAATGAACAAAATCTCACGTTTTCATATATGCTGAAGGGGCGTGGCCTGGCCTCAAAGTTAGGTATCTCGCCATGGAAAACGAAACACTAATAGCACCTACACGAAAACGGTCTAATACATCAAATCTTCAGTGATTGACCCACAACCGGTCCCCTACAATACTGAATGGTCAAATCATGACATTAATTAAGCCACGCCCCCTCACAACAGGAAGTGTACAGTTATACATTGAACGTCCCGATCGGACACCTGTTACCTAATCAGCGGGACGGTCTGTCCAGTGACCGAAGACATGTTGCTGTAACAAGCTTTCCAACACTGACCGTTTTGGGTGGAGCATGTGGGCGTGGCAATGTGGCGAATCAGCCGTCACGCCGTCACAAACGAAACACTAATAGCACCTACACGAAAACAGTCTAATACATCAAACCTTCAGTGATTGACCCACATCTGGTCCCCTGCAATACTGAATGGTCAAATCATGACATTAATTAAGCCACGCCCCCTCACAACAGGAAGTATTTTTTCCCATTGAAAATGAATGGAGCTAAAATGAAAGTGCCTGTTGGGGGCTTTATCATATCCTAAATCTCACCAAATTTGGCAGACTCATCACTTAGACATGGGGGAGTAAAAAATGATCAAAACCTCGCGTTTTCATATATGCTGAAGGGGCGTGGCCTGGCCTCAAAGTTAGGCATCTCGCCATGAAAAACGAAACACTAATAGCACCTACACGAAAACCATCTAATACATCAAACCTTCAGTGATTGACCCACAACCACTGCCCTGCAATACTGAATGGTCAAATCATGACATTAATTAAGCCACGCCCCCTCACAACAGGAAGTGTACAGTTATACATTGAACGTCCCGATCGGACACCTGTTACCTAATCAGCGGGACGGTCTGTCCAGTGACCGAAGACATGTTGCTGTAACAAGCTTTCCAACACTGACCGTTTTGGGTGGAGCATGTGGGCGTGGCGATGTGGCGAATCAGCCGTCACGCCGTCACAAACGAAACACTAATAGCACCTACACGAAAACAGTCTAATACATCAAACCTTCAGTGATTGACCCACATCCGGTCCCCTGCAATACTGAATGGTCAAATCATGACAATAATTAAGCCACGCCCCCTCACAACAGGAAGTGTACAGTTTTACATTGAATGTCCCGATCAGACACCTGTTACCTAATCAGCGTGACGGTCCGTCCAATGACCGAAGACATGTTGCTGTAACAAGCTTTCCAACACTGACCGTTTTGGGTGGAGCATGTGGGCGTGGCGATGTGGCGAATCAGACGTAACGCCGTCACAATACGTTTGGCATTTTGGGGGCTTTATCATATCCCAAAACTCACCAAATTTGGCAGACTCGTCAGGACTGGTGACAAATTACATATTTTGGGGGCGTGGCCAAAATTGCAACAGAAACGGCTCAAGAGCGCCACCTAGAAAATTTCAAACTACCCTCCGCATTGGCCTTAGTTTCACGTAGGATCATGAAATTTGGTACACTTGTCCAATTCACCAAGACGCACAGAAAACCCTCTGGCGTCAACGTTGTACGATAAATGGGAAGGCGGCCATTTTGGAATGTGGACCAATCGAGTGCACGCACTAGGTGCCGAACTGGTACGGGAAAGGCACGAGAGCGTTTCGGGGTGGACCAGCTCGACTTCCCGCGGTCGCCGCGAGAAGGGCGGAGCGGCGCTAAGGCATTCACACGTGCATTTTCGCAGGAAATGCGGTTTTTCTAGTTGTGTGAATGCCAACAAGGCATTCACACTATAGAGATTGTGTTTATATTTATTGTGTGAATGCCAACAAGGCATTCACACTATAGAGATTGTGTTTATATTTATTATTGTGTGAATGCCAACAAGGCATTCACACTATAGAGATTGTGTTTATATTTAATAATATTATTATTATAGTTACTATCTTCCGTCCGTACGTTTTTTGGCACGCTACTCCTCCTAGAGTATTTGTGCCATTTCAACGATTCATATATCAAAATGTTCAGCTCGTTCAGGACAATCCAGCTATGACTTTTGGTAATGCTGCAAGTTGCGCTTTTTGAAATATTAAGCCTTTTCGGCCATTTTTTTCCCATTGAAAATGAATGGAGCTAAAATGAAATGGTCTTTTGGGGGCTTTATCATACCCTAAAACTCACCAAATTTGGCAGACTCATCACTCAGACATGCAGGAGTAACAAATGATCAAAACCTCGCATTTTCATATATGCTGAAGGGGCGTGGCCTGGCCTCAAAGTTAGGCATCTCGCCATGAAAAACGAAACACTAATAGCACCTACACGAAAACCGTCTAATACATCAAACCTTCAGTGATTGACCCACAACCACTCCCCTGCAATACTGAATGGTCAAATCATGACATTAATTAAGCCACGCCCCCTCACAACAGGAAGTGTACAGTTATACATTGAACGTCCCGATCGGACACCTGTTACCTAATCAGCGGGACGGTCTGTCCAGTGACCGAAGACATGTTGCTGTAACAAGCTTTCCAACACTGACCGTTTTGGGTGGAGCATGTGGGCGTGGCGATGTGGCGAATCAGCCGTCACGCCGTCACAAACGAAACACTAATAGCACCTACACGAAAACAGTCTAATACATCAAACCTTCAGTGATTGACCCACATCCGGTCCCCTGCAATACTGAATGGTCAAATCATGACAATAATTAAGCCACGCCCCCTCACAACAGGAAGTGTACAGTTGTACATTGAACATCCCGATCGGACACCTGTTACCTAATCAGCGTGACGGTCTGTCCAGTGACCGAAGACATGTTGCTGTAACAAGCTTTCCACGACTGGTTGTTTTGGGTGGAGCATGTGGGCGTGGCGATGTGGCGAATCAGACGTAACGCCGTCACAATACGTTTGGCCTTTTGGGAGCTTTATCATATCCCAAAACTCACCAAATTTGGCAGACTCGTCAGGACTGGTGAAAAATTACATATTTTGGGGGCGTGGCCAAAATTGCAACAGAAAGGGCTCAAGAGCGCCACCTAGAAAATTTCAAACTACCCTCCGCATTGGCCTTAGTTTCACGTAGGATCATGAAATTTGGTACACTTGTCCAATTCACCAAGACGCACAGAAAACCCTCTGGCGTCAACGTTGTACGATAAATGGGAAGGCGGCCATTTTGGAATGTGGACCAAATCGGGTGCGTGCATTGGGTGCCGAACGGGTACGGGAAAGGCACGAGAGTGTTTCAGGGTGGACCAGCTCGACTTCCCGCGGTCGCCGCGAGAAGGGCGGAGCGGCGCTAAGGCATTCACACGTGCATTTTCGCAGGAAATGCGGTTTTTCTAGTTATTATTCTTATATGTTACTATCTTCCGTCCGTACGTTTTTTGGCGTCCTACTCCTCCTACAGTTTTCGTGCCATTTCAACATATCATATATCAAAATGTTCAGCTCGTTCAGGACAATTCAGCTATGACTTTTGGTACTGCTGCAACTTTCGCTTTTTGAAATATTAAGCCTTTTCGGCCATTTTTTTCCCATTGAAAATGAATGGAGCTAAAATGAAATGGCCTTTTGGGGGCTTTATCATATCCTAAATCTCCCCAAATTTGGCAGACTCATCAATCAGACATGGGGCAGTAATAAATGATCAACACCTCGCGTTTTCATATATGCTGAAGGGGCGTGGCCTGGCCTCAAAGTTAGGCATCTCGCCATGAAAAACGAAACACTAATAGCACCTACACAAAAACTGTCTAATACATCAAACCTTCAGTGATTGACCCACAACCAGTCCCCTGCAATACTGAATGGTCAAATCATGACATTAATTAAGCCACGCCCCCTCACAACAGGAAGTGTACAGTTGTACATTGAACGTCCCGATCGGACACCTGTTACCTAATCAGCGTGACGGTGTGTCCAGTGACCGAAGACATGTTGGTGTAACAAGCTTTCCAACACTGACCGTTTTGGGTGGAGCATGTGGGCGTGGTTATGTGGCGAATCAGACGTAACGCCGTCACAATACGTTTGGCCTTTTGGGAGCTTTATCATATCCCAAAACTCACCAAATTTGGCAGACTCGTCAGGACTGGTGAAAAATTACATATTTTGGGGGCGTGGCCAAAATTGCAACAGAAACGGCTCAAGAGCGCCACCTAGAATATTTCAAACTACCCTCCGCATTGGCCTTAGTTTCACGTAGGATCATGAAATTTGGTACACTTGTCCAATTCAAGACGCACAGAAAACCCTCCGCATTGGCCTTAGTTTCACGTAGGATCATGAAATTTTGTACACTTCCCCGATTCACCAAGACACACAGAAAACCCTCTGGCACCAACGTTGTACGATGAAAGGAAAGGCGACCTTTTCGGCCATTTTTATCCCATTGAAAATGAATGGCGCTAAAATGAAATGGCATTTTGGGGGCTTTGTCATATCCCAAAACTCACCAAAATTGGCAGACTCGTCAGGACTGGTGAACGATTACATATTTTGGGGACGTGGCCAAAATTTCAAAAGAAACGGCTCAAGAGCGCCACCTAGAAAATTTCAAACTACCCTCCGCATTGGCCTTAGTTTCACGTAGGATCATGAAATTTGGTACACTTGTCCAATTCACCAAGACGCACAGAAAACCCTCTGGCGTCAACGTTGTACGATAAATGGGAAGGCGGCCATTTTGGAATGTGGACCAAATTGGGTGCACGCATTGGGTGCCGAACGGGTACGGGAAAGGCACGAGAGTGTTTCAGGGTGGACCAGCTCGACTTCCCGCGGTCGCCGCGAGAAGGGCGGAGCGGCGCTAAGGCATTCACACGTGCATTTTCGCAGGAAATGCGGTTTTTCTAGTTGTGTGAATGCCAACAAGGCATTCACACTATAGAGATTGTGTTTATATTTGTGTGAATGCCAACAAGGCATTCACACTATAGAGATTGTGTTTATATTTATTATTTTGTGAATGCCAACAAGGCATTCACACTATAGAGATTGTGTTTATATTTATTGTGTGAATGCCAACAAGGCATTCACACTATAGAGATTGTGTTTATATTTGTGTGAATGCCAACAAGGCATTCACACTATAGAGATTGTGTTTATATTTGTGTGAATGCCAACAAGGCATTCACACTATAGAGATTGTGTTTATATTTGTGTGAATGCCAACAAGGCATTCACACTATAGAGATTGTGTTTATATTTATTATTATCTACAGTTTATAGATGTTACTATCTTCATTCCGTACGTTTTTTGGCATGTAACTACTCGCACAGTTTTGGTGCGATTTCAACAATTCATATATCAAAATGTTCAGCTCATTTAGGACAATCCGGCTATGACTTTTGGTAATGCTGCAACTTTAGCTTTTTGAGATATTCAGCCTTTTCGGCCATCTTTTTCCCATTGAAAATGAATGGAGCTAAAATGAAATGGCCGTTTGGGAGCTTTATCATATCCTAAATCTTACCAAATTTGGCAGACTCATCACTCAGACATGGGGGAGTAAAAAATGATCAAAACCTCATGTTTTCATATATGATGAAGGGGCGTGGCCTGGCCTCAAAGTTAGGTATCTCGCCATGAAAAACGAAACACTAATAGCACCTACACGAAAACTGTCTAATACATCAAACCTTCAGTGATTGACCCACAACCAGTCCCCTGCAATACTGAATGGTCAAATCATGACATTAATTAAGCCACGCCCCCTCACAACAGGAAGTGTACAGTTGTACATTGAACGTCCCGATCGGACACCTGTTACCTAATCAGCGTGACGGTCTGTCCAGTGACCAAAGACATGTTGCTGTAACAAGCTTTCCAACACTGACCGTTTTGGGTGGAGCATGTGGGCGTGGCAATATGGCGAATCAGACGTAACGCCATCACAAACGAAACACTAATAGCACCTACACGAAAACTGTCTAATACATCAAACCTTCAGTGATATACCCACATCCGGTCCCCTGCAATACTGACTGGTCAAATCATGACAATAATTAAGCCACGCCCCCTCACAACAGGAAGTGTACAGTTGTACATTGAACGTCCGGATTGGACACCTGTTACCTAATCAGCGTGACGGTCTGTCCAGTGACCAAAGACATAGTGTTGTAACAAGCTTTCCAACAATGACTGTTTTGGGTGGAGCATGTGGGCGTGGCGATGTGGCGAATCAGACGTAACGCCGTCACAATACGTTTGGCCTTTGGGGAGCTTTATCATATCCCAAAACTCACCAAATTTGGCAGACTCGTCAGGACTGGTGAAAAATTACATATTTTGGGGGCGTGGCCAAAATTGCAACAGAAACGGCTCAAGAGCGCCACCTAGAATATTTCAAACTACCCTCCGCATTGGCCTTAGTTTCACGTAGGATCATGAAATTTGGTACACCTCCCCGATTCACCAAGGCGCACAGAAAACCCTCTGGCACCAACGTTGTACGATGAAAGGAAAGGCGACATTTTCGGCCATTTTTATCCCATTGAAAATGAATGGAGCTAAAATGAAATAGCATTTTGGGGGCTTTTTCATATCCCAAAACTCACCAAAATTGGCAGACTCATCAGGACTGGTGAACGATTACATATTTTGGGGGCGTGGCCAAAATTGCAACAGAAACGGCTCAAGAGCGCCACCTAGAAAATTTCAAACTACCCTTCGCATTGGCCTTAGTTTCACGTAGGATCATGAAATTTGGTACGCTTGTCCAATTCACAAAGACGCACAGAAAACCCTCTGGCATCAACGGTGTACGATAAATGGGAAGGCGGCCATTTTGGAATGTGGACCAAATCGGGTGCACGCATTGGGTGCCGAACGGGTACGGGAAAGGCACGAGAGTGTTTCGGGGTGGACCAGCTAGACTTCCCGCGGTC
>JBBPBX010066356.1:0-19691 GCA_038048925.1 Garcialebias charrua | reverse complement strand
TAACTTTTCTTCTAAAGACCTTGCCATCCACAAGATGACTTCAGTGCTCACTGAAGTACTTGTGGTGGTGAAGGATCTGTCCAGAGATGTGCAGTTCATCAAGAACAAGTTGAGAGAGGGCAACATGACAAGGTGGTATCCGGGGACCAGCCACCGCAACTTATACATTCCCTGTCCAGCTGCCAGTCACCAGTGAACAAGACTTCATGGGGTGGAGTCATTACTGATGGAAGAATCAGTTCGTCAAAAGATGGTAATTTATTTGATAGACTGAACTGCATTCATTTATTAAATGTAGACCATTTCAATGTGGTCTGGCTCATTTTTCCTCAAGGAAAAATATGTTAAGCTCTCTAGGCACTTGAGCACAAATTCTTATCTACAAGTTCAAAATGTGCCACAGAACATCTGCTATTAATGAAATGTTTTGAAATTGTTCAAATACTGTATATCAGGGATGTCCAAAGTGTGGCCCGAGGGCCATTTGTGGCCCCTGAAACGATTTTGTGTGGCCCCTGACTTCAGATCAAGAATTATACTTTACAAATTTGTCCCCCTGGCACAGGTGTTTGATGTAGATGGAGAAATTCTATTTGTTATTTGGGCAAATTTATCACAAAGTAAAATCTTATAATTAAAAATATTGGGAACAATAACAATTATTTGTCTTTAAATAACAAAACTCTTAGCTTTTTCTAAATCTATCTAGTGACTTCTACTCAAAAGCTGATTTTGCTTCACTCCAATCTGCTTTAAATTATAGAATAATGTTCCTCATGTACAGCACTTTGTGTCAGCGGCCATTGTTTTAATGCACTTTATTAAAAAAAGTTGATTTGGGGTGCACCGTGTCTACATTTGGCTTTGATCTTTCTCTAAAATCACAGAGTTCTCTGAGTCAGCTTCAGGTGCTTGTAGTTAATCTTAAATATCTTCTAAATTGAACCAGGTGTTTCAATGCCTTAACATCACACAACAATTACAGTGGAGAAACTTGTCAGTTTGGTAAAAAAAAAAAGTTAAAGTAATTTTTATTTATTTTTTTCTGTGCAGAGATATTCTTGTGCTATATTTTTTAAATGAATATATCCAAAGCTCCTCAGTTGAAAACACTAAAATGGTAGAAAAGATGTTTAAAAACCTCTTTCCTCAGAAGGACACAACACAACACTGCATATTTGGTGAGCTTCCTCCCCTGCAAATTACTTTATAGACTGCTGGTGATTGAGAATACAGGTAGTCCCCGACTTACGAGCGAGTTCCGTTACAACGAGGTGCTCGTAAGATGAAAATTTGTAAGTTGAAACACGAAGCACAAGTTCTCGTAAGTCCGGAATTTCGCTCGTAAGTTGGAACGGTTTTGCTAGTGCGACTACAAACACTCGTTTTTCATCGAAAAACTGCTTACTAGTGCATAAAAATGATCGGAAACGTGTGTCCACATGTTTAGCTAACGAACTGTGGTGAAAAAACACAGAAAAACTCTGTATTTTTTGCGTTTTTTCCAAAAATTCGCCAGCTCGTAAGTCTGGAACCTCGTAAGTAAGAGCGCTCGTAAGTCGGGGACTACCTGTATAATTATGCTCTTAGTGTGCCATATAGTAAAAAATTCTTTTGAATTTCTAAAATGTATTGCATCTTGTCTTTCATGCCTCTTCTGTATGAAATGCAAAAAAAAAAAAAAGGATTAATTTTGAATAAAGAAAATGTGAAAGTGCAAGCTATAAGAAATAATCAAAGGACAATGTTCTTGGTGAGCTTAATAGGTGCATGGATATGTTGTCAAGATCGAGTCAAACTAGACATTTGCTTCTCTTTCCAGTTCAGTCTAATTGGATGTTGAGCATTTAATTTAAAAAAATCACACCCGTGTGAAGTGAGTGCTGCTCTCATCACTGTACCTCATCAAACGTCATCTCATTATGGCCAATGACATTTTGCATCCTCACACAATATTTGTTTATACAAACACTCAAATTTGTCATATTCAGTGGGAATGTGTGGGACAGTTTGTGCACACACCAAAAGCAGAACATGGGAGATAGCACCTCTCAAAAAAAAAAAGAGGGGAGGGGGGTATACAATTTTATCAAATATACACCATCTTCCTCACTCTTATTTTTGTGTCTTTCAGCTGCTGCTCGGCAGTTTGACCCAAAGCTAACTGACAAGGACTACAGCGGAACTGTCAAGAAGTGGCTTCGTTATGCGCCAGACCGGGAGGGGGGCATCCCAAGGAACCAAAGTGATCCAAACCCAAGCCAAACGTGTCAAACCTAGTCTGAAAAAGCTAAGTCTGGTCCTCTGGACATACAAAAAACAAAGCAAAAAAAAAACTGTAGAAACGTTTCGTCTTTCGTCCGAAAGACTTCCTCAGTCTGAGCTGCTGTATTCAGCTCAGTCTTATACCATACCATACCATTTTATTTATAAAGCACTTTAAACAGGAACAAGTCCACACAAAGTGCTGATATAAATAGCACCCTCCCACAGTGGATCAACCAGTTGGCTGATGACAGCCTGAAACCAGCTGCTCACATGAACAAGGAGGACCATCAGCCTGACGATGGATCGTTAACACCCTGATGGTTGTTTGCTATTCACAGAGGGCTGAGTGATACTGGCAATAACAGCATTGTAAGTGGGGGACAGTTGAACCCAGAGGCCTCCACCTCCGTTTAATGATGGACGGTTTCTTTTCACAAAGATGGCCTCCTTTACTCCTCTCTCAAACCATTGTTCCTCTCTATCAAGGATGTGAACATCTTCATCCCTGAAAGAGTGACCGCTGGCCTGGAGATGAGTGTAGACTGCAGAGTCCTGACCTGATGATGTTGATCTTCTGTGCTGGGCCATCCTTTTGGCCAGTGGCTGTTTAGTTTCCCCGATGTAAGACTGATCACAGCCCTCCTGACACTGAACAGCATACACAATATTACTCTGTTTGTGCCGGGGGACTGGATCTTTGGGATGAACCAGTCTTTGCCGTAATGTATTTTGGGGTTTAAAAGCCACTGGGTGGCTTGTATACCCCCCTCCCAGTGGCTTTTAAACCCCAAAATACATTACGGCAAAGACTGGTTCATCCCAAAGATCCAGTCCCCAGGCACAAACAGAGTAAATATCCTAAAGGATTTTCTTTTTCTATCAAATGTTTATTACATAGATAGGGGACGTATCAATGTGAAAGATTAGCAACAAAACTGACCTTTTTTCATTCAACCTTTATTTATACAGGATAGCCTCGTTGAGTTTAGTATCAAATTCTCTTTGTGGTATCCCTCATATCCAAAACTGTTCCATTGACCTCCAAATAAAATTTAAATTGTGTTTTTATCTCTCTTTAATTAGCTTCAAACTCACAATTCAGCTGTTTTTCCATAGTAAGAAATCCTTGTATTTTGAGATTATTTTTTATTGCATCATGAAACCACCAGGGGGCACTAAAAGTTATCTATTTGCATCTAAAAAAAAGTGGTCCTCTGGACATTCAAACATTCATTCAACCTTTATTTAGTCAGGTAAATCTTTTGAACCTCATGGGCTCATTTACGAAAGCGACCTGCTAACATTGTGGCATTTTGTTTTTTGAATGAGGACCAGAGGACCAGACTTTTAGCTTTTTTAGATTTAAGCTCACCATAAGATAGTAGTTAAACAGAACTTGTTTCCCCACAGAATCTATTGTTTTGGATCTTGTTCAAATTGAATTACTATTTCATTCATTTAACCTTTATTTAGGCAGGTTAATCCCATTGAGCCTCGAGGACTCATTTACAACAGAGACCTGGTTACAAACAAAGAATGATGACAACAGCAACGTAAGATTTTCCTTAGACAATCAAGAATAGACAATCATAAGAGAGGCATCCAGATTTTTTTTTACAAGTTAAAACAAAAATGTCAAAGCATCAAAACAGACAAATTATAAGTCTGATGTATAAAATCAAAAACAGGAACATATCTGCATTGGTTTTTGCCAGGATTCCAACAGATTCTTAAAGCCATTTAGAGAGGTCAAGATCGAGCTCTTCAGATCTTTTTGTTAGATAATCCAAAAAACAGGAGTGGAGTAGGAGAATACCCTTTTGCCAAGCTCAGTTCTCACTGATGGAACACTGCAGGTAATCATGTCCTGAGAGCGCACTTTGTATATATATATATATATATATATATATATATATATATATATATATACTGTTACTCCAAAACTCCCTCCTAAACAATTTAAATTTAAATACTGTATACAATATTTTAAATAAACAATCCATACAGCATGTGTTGTTTATGTAAAATATTGTATATACTGTACAGTAGTATTAAAATTTAAATTGTTTATTTAAGAAGGGAGTCCGCCTTTAGCGGACAACATAGGAACTGCAGATTTTTAAGAAAATAGCGTTTATTCTTTTTATAATAATTCAGATTAATCTGCGGGCCAACTAAAACCCCCTGGCGGGCCGGATGCGGCCCATGGGCCGCATGTTTGACACCCCTGCTGTAGCTGCACTCACGCAGAGACATGTAGGAGGAGATGTATGAGGGCAGCAGACCAAGAAGTGATTTAAAGATGAAAATGTACCAGTGGAAGAGTCTGCCATGTACACTGTATTTCTCTCAGTAAAACTGTTCCAATATGTAGCAACCCGTTTGTTTTTAGCTCAATTAGCATATGCTCATGTGTACGTAAGCCATTTTATTGAAAATGGACACACTAATTTTTCTTTAAATCACCTGTGTAGGAGTCCAACGCCTCCACAGAAGATCCCTCGTGTTCAGGACACCAAACTTGGAAGATGGGCATTCCCATTGCCTCAGGATGGTAAGTACCGGTATTGATCAGTTAGCAGTGAGACACTTGAAAAAATTATCAACCAGCTACCTTGCTGTTGGAGAGATAACTATTTTAATCAAGAAATGTGTGTTTTTGTTTTGCTTTTTCCATCAGTGTTTCAGCGAAAAGTATTCAACTTCTTTACTGAGCTCCAAGAGGATGGAGGATTTTGCGAGAGAGGGGCGCCTCTGTCTCCAAAACATTTGCTGAGCTTCAGAACAAAGTCCATCGCAGAGTGCCCAGTGAGAAATGCAACCTTAGGCTGACCTTCTTCTTCTGGCTTTTCCCTTTTCAGGGGTCACCACAGCGAGTCATCCTCATCCACCTCACTCTGTCCTCTGCATCCTCTGTCCTCACTCCAACTACTTCCATGTCCTCTCTAACTGCATCCATACATCTCCTCTTCTTCTCCTCTTTGTGTGTGTGTGTGTGTGTGTGTGTGTGTGTGTATGGGTGTGTGTGTGTGTGTGTGTGTGTGTGTGTGTGTGTGTGTGTGTGTGTGTGTGTGGGGGGGGGGGTGTTAATAAAAAAATAAATTTAAAGTCATGGTCAGTTTTTTTATGTCTGATGTTTGCATTACCGTAGTAGTTCTGAAGATACAAACCACTGTGTATTTACTAGACTGCTTTTGGTCCAGCTTGTGATTTGTACATCATGATGTTGGTACATAAATCTAAATTAAAGACTAATGTTGATGTAGAAAACTGGGTGATGTTAAAATGTAAAGATGTTAGAAGCCAACTATTTGTATTGCAGATTTAAAACAAATGTAGTTATATAAAGTGCTTCACATATTAAAAATAAAAAATAAATGGAGGGTTAGGGTAAAAAAAAAACAACTACCGGTAACCATTGGTGTTTTACATGGTCTACCTACATGCAAAACCTGTATTTTCAGGCAGAGTATATCATATTCCCAAATATGCATGAATTTGCATAAATGAAAAATCCTTAAATATCCGAATGACATCTGCAACGACGTGATACGCCAAAGATCTGCTGGAACTCTTGAGGGATCGCATATTTCCAGGTACTTCACAGATAAAAATCCATAAATATACGACTGACATCTTAAACGTGATACGTCAAAGATCTGCTGGATCTCTGAGAAATCGCATACTTCAGAGATACTTCACAGATAAAAATCCATAAATATACGACTGACATCTTCATCGTGATACGTCAAAGATCTGCTGGATCTCTGAGAAATCGCATACTTCACAGATAAAAATCCATAAATATACGACTGACATCTTAAACGTGATACGTCAAAGATCTGCTGGATCTCTGAGAAATCGCATACTTCAGAGATACTTCACAGATAAAAATCCATAAATATACGACTGACATCTTCATCGTGATACGTCAAAGATCTGCTGGATCTCTGAGAAATCGCATACTTCACAGATAAAAATCCATAAATATACGACTGACATCTTAAACGTGATACGTCAAAGATCTGCTGGATCTCTGAGAAATCGCATACTTCAGAGATACTTCACAGATAAAAATCCATAAATATACGACTGACATCTTCATCGTGATACGTCAAAGATCTGCTGGATCTCTGAGAAATCGCATACTTCAGAGATACTTCACAGATAAAAATCCATAAATATACGACTGACATCTTCATCGTGATACGTCAAAGATCTGCTGGATCTCTGAGAAATCGCATACTTCAGAGATACTTCACAGATAAAAATCCATAAATATACGACTGACATCTTCATCGTGATACGTCAAAGATCTGCTGGATCTCTGAGAAATCGCATACTTCACAGATACTTCACAGATAAAAATCCATAAATATACGACTGACATCTGTCACGTATACGTAAATATAAACAATCATACGTCATATATGCGGCAAGTATCCGAAGAGATGTAAGCAGTAATCCCGAGGGATAACAGAGCCACATATTTCTGGATCTGCAGCAGATAAAGTATCCGGATTTTGTGATTTTTTAAGGATCAATAAAGTTCGGATCTGTTCGTATCCGGGAATATCCGAAACTGGATTTTCCGAGGATGCGATACGGAAATTCCCGGAAATTGTCCGTATATGTGAAGGATGCGGAGATATACCACATCTGATACTCCCGTATATCTATGGTTTTTGTGCAGTGCTCAGCTCCACCAGATACTCAGCCAAGCTGTCCACTTTGTCCAGGCCTGGTACGCTTGACTCATCTAAACCCTAAGAAAACACAACCAACATATTAGTTAAATAACATTTTGTTGATGTTGTCTTTTATTTATCTACCAGTACTATTCTACAGTTTACTATGTATTCACACCTCTGAGATATGGCCAGCTATGGGAGGATGGGTGGAGGGAGCAGGATGGGTGGAGGCATCAAGCTGTGAGGTCACAGAGAAAAGGGCATCATCTTGAAGTCCTGATACCAGTAAGTTCAGAGCCTCCTCATCAGCCTTCATCTTCCTCTCCTTCACTTCCATCCACATCTTCCAGAAGATCTTCAGTCTCTTTCAAGTCAGGCTGTGGCTTTAGAGGCCCGTCTGACTTAACAGGCAGTCAACACCCAGCAGCTCACCTATGGAAAAATAAAACAAACACAGATAGCAAAACAGTTCTTTAATCTTTATACATATTAGTGACTCAGACATTTGGAAATCTGCATAAATACGCCTCTTTAATGAAGACAGAGAACTCCATGACATTAATGAAGACATACTGCTGTACTAAAAGGGTAGCATGCCCTCTCCGGGTCGGGGAGGAGGTCCTGCCCCAAGTGGAGGAGTTTAAGTATCTCGGGGTCTTGTTCACGAATGAGGGAAAACTGGAGCGTGAGATCGATAGGCGGATAGGTGCAGCATCCGCAGTGAAGCGGGCGCTGTACCGGTCTGTCGTGGTGAAGAGAGAGCTGAGTCGAAAGGCAAAGCTCTCAATTTACCGATCGATCTACGTTCCCACCCTCATCTATGGTCATGAGCTTTGGGTTGTGACCGAAAGAACGAGATCTCGGATACAAGCGGCTGAAATGAGTTTTCTCCGCAGGGTGTCTGGACTCTCCCTTAGAGATAGGGTGAGAAGCTCAGTCATCCGGGAGGGACTCGGAGTAGAGCCGCTGCTTCTCCACATCGAGAGGAGCCAGTTGAGGTGGCTCGGGCATCTGGTTAGGATGCCTCCTGGACGCCTCCCTGGTGAGGTGTTCCGGGCATGTCCCACCGGGAGGAGACCCAGAGGAAGACCCAGGACACGCTGGAGGGACTATGTTTCTCGGCTGGCCTGGGAACGCCTTGGGATTCCCCCGGAGGAGCTGCTCCAAGTGGCTGGGGAGAGGGAAGTCTGGGCCTCCCTACTTAGGCTGCTACCCCCGCAACCCAACCCCGGATAAGCGGAAGAAGATGGATGGATGGATGGATACTGCTGTACTCACAGAGGAAACTGTCTCGCAGGCGTGTGCCGGAGTCCAGGAAGATGGAGCAATGCAAGGGCTCCTCACAGCAGATGAAGAGGGACTCCTCTCAGAGGATGAAGAGGGACTCTGACTCCTCTCAGAGGATGGAGACGGGCTGGGTGTTTTCCGGGCCACCAAGTTTGGCTTCAGTGAATCAGAAAGAGACCCACCAAAATGGGATTTAGTGAACTGAAATGACAAATGTACACTCATATAAAGTAAATAATTAAATGTGACTTTCCTCCCCTCCATTGATTACGGTGACATTCTCTACATGAATGCTCCTACAAGCACCCTGCGGATGTTGGATGTTGTCTATCATGGTGCACTAAGATTCATAACTGGCTGTGATTATCGTACCCACCACTGCACCCTGTATTCACTGGTTAACTGGACATCATTAACCTCACGCAGACTCTTCCACTGGTACATTTTCATCTTTAAATCACTTCTCGGTCTGCTGCCCTCATACATCTCCTCCTACATGTCTTTACTTGAGTGCAGCTACAGCGTGCGCTCTCAGGACATGATCACCTGCAGTGTTCCCTCAGTGAGGACTGAGCTTGGAAAAAGGGCTTTTTTTACAGGACATACACAGGATTGAAATTGCATTTCTCTCAGTCCCTCGGTGCAACAGTAACCATTTAAACACTAAATCACTGAAACATTTAATTAACATAAGCATAAAATAGTAATAGTAATCATCTTATTATTATGACAATTACACATGTCTCTTTTTTGTTTATAGTGGCTTCACTTTACCTTCTGATAGAGATTGTGCCATTTGTTCTGCCTCAGGGCAGGTCACATCCACTCCTCATCTCCCGGACCTTTATGGATCTTTGGCTGGGAGCTCATCTGAACAGAACATCAGAAAAGAGAAGAATGAAACGCAACAAAGAATTGATGTACTTTATACAGTTAATGATTACAGTCAATTATCTATATATTCATCCATCCATCCAGCCATCCATCTATCCATCCATCTATTCATCTATCCAGCCATCCATCTATTCATCCGTCCATCCATCCATCTATATATCCATCCATCTATTCATCCATCCATCTATATATTCATCCAACCATCCATATATATATTCATCCATCCATCTATTCATCCATCCATCCATCCATCCATCCACCTATCTATTCATCCATCCATCTATCTATTCATCCATCCATCTATCTATTCATCCATCCATCCACCTATCTATTCATCCATCCATCCATCCACCTATCTATTCATCCATCCATCTATATATTCATCCATCCATCCATCCATCCATCTATATATTCATCCATCTATCTATTCATCCATCCATCTATCTATTCATCCATCCATCCATCCACCTATCTATTCATCCATCCATCCATCCACCTATCTATTCATCCATCCATCCATCCACCTATCTATTCATCCATCCATCCATCTATCTATTCATCCATCCATCTATCTATTCATCCATCCATCTATCTATTCATCCATCCACCTATCTATTCATCCATCCATCCATCCACCTATCTATTCATCCATCCATCCATCCATCTATATATTCATCCATCCATCTATATATTCATCTATCCATCCATCCACCTATCTATTCATCCATCCATCCATCTATATATTCATCCATCCATCCATATATATATTCATCCATCCATATATATATTCATCCATCCATCTATCTATCTATTCATCCATTCATCCATCCATCCACCCATCCATCCATCTATCTATCTATTCATCCATCCATCAATATTAATAGGTTACTACTACAGTGTATACTATAAGTGAATGTGTCATTAAAGTTTGATCAAAAACGTGACATCATAATACCACTATTTTTTATTTAATCTATGGTCTACATTATTATTTTTAGGTGATGTGAAATAAACAAAAAAATACGACGCTTGTTTGCACGTAAAGATGTAAGAAAATATGAATGGATACTTACTGTAAGATTGTTTTTTTAACTCGACAGAGACAACGGATCGATGAGAAATCCCTCTTGTGTTACGGGAGCAGGCTGTCGACAGCTAACTATACTGTATATTCCTCCAACACGAAAACAAAATCGTGAATTTGTTTTCTGTTGTTGTAGCTGCTGTTGTTGTTTTGAATGAAAGCTAACTAGTTAGCGGAAGTCGCTAGCGGAAGTGGGCATGACGGTGGTGCTACCCAGCTCACGTTAGTCCACCTCTCTCCTCCAATGGGCTTCGCCCCTCTCCATTCTCACAATGGACGCTGCAGCCAATCGCGCGCCACCGAGCCAACACCGTCACGACAATACCAGCCTATCCGCACGCCCCTTGCGCCAAAGCTGGGGAACAATAGTCTGTTTAGGGGGGGAAGAAAGGAGGGAAGGGGGAAGAAGAGGGGGAAGAAAGGAAAAAAAAGCAGCTGATCCCAGAATCGTGGGTTCGATTCCAGCAGTCGCCATGTCATTTTTTTTGGAAAAAATTTCCCACAATTATTGTTTAAGTGTCATGAAGTAACATTTGGTTTTTTTGTATCTTGAAAACATTTTAAATGCTTTTTTGTACAAATAGTGTAGTACCCCTGTACTCTAATTTAAAACACACTTTTTATTTGTCATAAAAGGCTTTATTTTTAAAACTTTATTGATGAATTGCTTAATTAATTTAGTTTTTTAATTCTACTAATATATTCAAATAAATGTGTTAAATTATACTGTATATTATATACTTGATACAGTATATTTTAATGTCCTTAATCATACCCAGTGCTTATTTTAATTTTTCACTGCAAAACAATGACTGAAACTAAAATATTCTTTTACAGTGTCTTTCCTAAAGTACTTTTTGAGTGAAGTGAATGATGTGTTGTTTCTAGTGTATGCTTAAAATTATTACCAATAATTCAGAATCAGCAGCAGCTAATATTTACTCACAGTAAAAGACCGTAGACCTTATCGGTTTCAAAGAACCAAATATTTATTCATCAACAATTAAGATAGTGAATTAAACATTTTTAGTTAGTCCAAAAACATTGTAGCATTTACAAGAACAAGAAAGTTCATACTCAATAATTCAGGTATCAGATTGTAGCATTTAGTTGCAACACCTTTCCACTGAAGTCTCCCATTTATTTTTCTTAAACCAAGAAATTTGTGGTTTGCTGAAGGAATTAAATCCTTTTATTTTATGGTTTGTAGAATTATTTGGTGTACATAATGACAATAAGAATAAATATCTGTATTATCAACCCAAAACAAAATAAATAACACTCTTTGAACTAAATAAAAACTATATACAGCACAATGAAACAGTTTGTGAAGTTATTTAAAATAAAGAAAATGTTTGTTTTCTTTTTAATTTGTTCCAGCCACTGCTCTTTAGTGAGACTTTCATTAGAGGGACAGTGCATTTGCCCTCTATACTGGCTGTGTCCGGTTTCAGCAATTCTAAACTGCCTGCATTTTTTGCACGTGTTATGCAAAACTCTGCGTGTCAGTTTTCGGGGTGCTCTCTGAGGATGGTTGGAGGCTGCTCTGGGAGCTGGAGCAGGGGCCAGAGGATGAGTGGAGGCTGCTCTGGGAGCTGGAGCAGGGGCCAGAGGATGAGTGGAGGCTGCTCTGGGAGCTGGAGCAGGGGCCAGAGGAGGGCCCAGAACAGGAGCTGCAGCAGGAGCAGGTGGATGAGTGGCAAAGAAGGTGGAAACACTCTGATTCTGTAGTGACGCTTCACACTTTCCACCCCAGGGGTAAATTCCTGCCTCTTTTAGGGGACCTAAACTTCCCAGTGTTCAGTTTATGTTGGCGCCGAGCAGCAAATACCACCCTCTGCTTGTCGAACTCCAGCAGGTTGTGCCATAAAGCAACAATGCTGCTCACCTAAACAGGGAAATAACACAGTTGAACACGAGAACACAGCAATGTTCAAGTGATTTGAGGAGTATGCATATATGCAGCAAGCTACAACACATGTCACTGACCTCGTGGTTGCTCAGCACCTGAGATGTTTTGTTCCTCAGCTCCACCAGATACTCAGCCAAGCTGTCCACTTTGTCCAGGCCTGGAACGCTTGACTCATCTAAACCCTAAGAAAACACAACCAACATATTAGTTAAATAACATTTTGTTGATGTTGTCTTTTATTTATCTACCGGTACTATTCTACAGTTTACTATGTATTCACACCTCTGAGATATGGCCAGCTATGGGAGGATGGGTGGAGGGAGCAGGATGGGTGGAGGCATCAAGCTGTGAGGTCACAGAGAAAAGGGCATCATCTTGAAGTCCTGATACCAGTAAGTTCAGAGCCTCCTCATCAGCCTTCATCTTCCTCTCCTTCACTTCCATCCACATCTTCCAGAAGATCTTCAGTCTCTTTCAAGTCAGGCTGTGGCTTTAGAGGCCCGTCTGACTTAACAGGCAGTCAACACCCAGCAGCTCACCTATGGAAAAATAAAACAAACACAGATAGCAAAACAGTTCTTTACTCTTTATACATATTAGTGACTCAGACATTTGGAAATCTGCATAAATACGCCTCTTTAATGAAGACAGAGAACTCCATGACATTAATGAATACATACTGCTGTACTCACAGAGGAAACTGTCTTGCAGGCGTGTGCCGGAGTCCAGGAAGATGGAGCAATGCAAGGGCTCCTCACAGCAGATGAAGAGGGACTCCCCTCAGAGGATGAAGAGGGACTCCTCTCAGAGGATGAAGAGGGGACTCCCCTCAGAGGATGGAGACGGACTCCTCTCAGAGGATGAAGAGGGGACTCCCCTCAGAGGATGGAGACGGACTCCTCTCAGAGGATGAAGAGGGGACTCCCCTCAGAGGATGGAGACGGACTCCTCTCAGAGGATGAAGAGGGGACTCCCCTCAGAGGATGGAGACGGACTCCTCTCAGAGGATGAAGAGGGACTCCTCTCAGAGGATGAAGAGGGGACTCCTCTCAGAGGATGAAGAGGGACTCCTCTCAGAGGATGAAGAGGGGACTCCTCTCAGAGGATGAAGAGGGACTCCTCTCAGAGGATGAAGAGGGGACTCCTCTCAGAGGATGAAGAGGGACTCCTCTCAGAGGATGAAGAGGGGACTCCTCTCAGAGGATGAAGAGGGACTCCTCTCAGAGGATGAAGAGGGACTCCTCTCAGAGGATGAAGAGGGACTCCTCTCAGAGGATGAAGAGGGGACTCCTCTCAGAGGATGAAGAGGGACTCCTCTCAGAGGATGAAGAGGGACTCCTCTCAGAGGATGAAGAGGGACTCCTCTCAGAGGATGAAGAGGGACTCCTCTCAGAGGATGAAGAGGGACTCCTCTCAGAGGATGAAGAGGGGACTCCTCTCAGAGGATGAAGAGGGGACTCCTCTCAGAGGATGAAGAGGGACTCCTCTCAGAGGATGAAGAGGGACTCCTCTCAGAGGATGAAGAGGGGACTCCTCTCAGAGGATGAAGAGGGGACTCCTCTCAGAGGATGAAGAGGGACTCCTCTCAGAGGATGAAGAGGGACTCCTCTCAGAGGATGAAGAGGGGACTCCTCTCAGAGGATGAAGAGGGACTCCTCTCAGAGGATGAAGAGGGGACTCCTCTCAGAGGATGAAGAGGGACTCCTCTCAGAGGATGAAGAGGGACTCCTCTCAGAGGATGAAGAGGGGACTCCTCTCAGAGGATGAAGAGGGACTCCTCTCAGAGGATGAAGAGGGACTCCTCTCAGAGGATGAAGAGGGACTCCTCTCAGAGGATGAAGAGGGACTCCTCTCAGAGGATGAAGAGGGACTCCTCTCAGAGGATGAAGAGGGACTCCTCTCAGAGGATGAAGAGGGACTCCTCTCAGAGGATGAAGAGGGACTCCTCTCAGAGGATGAAGAGGGACTCCTCTCAGAGGATGAAGAGGGACTCCTCTCAGAGGATGAAGAGGGACTCCTCTCAGAGGATGAAGAGGGACTCCTCTCAGAGGATGAAGAGGGACTCCTCTCAGAGGATGAAGAGGGACTCCTCTCAGAGGATGAAGAGGGACTCCTCTCAGAGGATGAAGAGGGGACTCCTCTCAGAGGATGAAGAGGGACTCCTCTCAGAGGATGAAGAGGGACTCCTCTCAGAGGATGAAGAGGGACTCCTCTCAGAGGATGAAGAGGGGACTCCTCTCAGAGGATGAAGAGGGGACTCCTCTCAGAGGATGGAGACGGGCTGGGTGTTTTCCGGGCCACCAAGTTCGGCTTCAGTGAATCGAAAAGAGACCCACTAAAATGGGATTTAGTGAACTGAAATGACAAATGTAGCCAGTGCTCCATCCAGCTGGCTCTCCTAAACACCAGATCTGTCACGAATAAAACTGTCATTCTCCATGATTTATTTTGCTCAAACTCTCTGGACTTTCTGCTGCTGACAGAAACGTGGTTGAGACCAGGAGACAACAGCGCGTTTTCTGAGCTCTCCCCCTTGGGTTGCTCTTTCTTCAGCTCCCCACACCTGTCAGGACGCGGTGGTGGTGTTGCCACTATCTATAAGGACAAATTTAAATGCAGACTTCTGCCCACTAACACTTACTCCTCCTTTGAACTTCAGATGTTTGTGATCGAGCTCACCCCTAAGGTTTTATGTGCAGTTGCCTATCGCCCACCTAAATACAATAAGGAATTCATTCAAGAATTCTCTGAATTCCTGGCTGACATTATTTCCACCTATACCAGTTTTTGTATTTGTGGCAATTTGAATATTCATGTAAATTGTCCCACTGACTCACTGGCCTCTGAGTTTTTAAAGCTTTTGGATTCTTTAACTTAACACAATCAGTCAATGCACCAACACATCATTTTGGACATACTCTGGACCTTATTATTTCTCATGGACTGCCCATTTCTCACTGTGAAATTTCTGAGTCTGCCATCTCGGATCATTTCCTTATTTTTTTCCAATGTATAGCCCCACAACCGGCCAGAAGGCCTCTGGCTGCGGGTTGTCATTGCCGTTGTCTCACCTCAGCCAGTGCCGGACAGTTCACCACGGCTTTTATGGACTCACAGTTTTATTCAGTTGGTCCTGATGTTTCTCTGTGTCCCAAAGATTTTTTGTCACTGTTTTCTGAAACCTGCAGTGGGATCCTGGGGCCTCATGTACAAAGACTTGCGTGGATTTCTTACTGAAACGTGATGTACAGTCAAATCCAGAAAACTGTGTACGCACAAAAAAATCCAGATGTATCAAACCGTGCGTACACCTGAATCCACGCACATTCCTTTTGTACATCACAATTAACGTGGAACTGAGCGCACGTGAGACACCTCCCCTGACACGCCTTCATTTACATATGTTAAACAGATGCAAATTACTTCCTGCATGTGTGAAGGACATGTTTGTTTGATCCCTGCGCGATCAGAAATGATTTCTAGATTCAGGAAAATAATGAATTTAATATAATATGAGTGAGGAAAAAAATCCTAAGTAAGAATAGTAATAAAATGTGTTCATCACGCAAAGAACGAGTGATTGTGTGCCGGTATTTGTGTGTGCGCGCACCCTGCTTTGGTGCGCAACCGGCTCATCCATCCATCCTGAGTGAAAATATTTACTTTGCGCACGAGTTTATTACCATAATTACTGTAAACACAGAGGAACTTACTTGGATGTTTGGTAGAACATAGATCTTTGTTTATTTAATACTGTAGCTGATATGAAGAAATGAGTCTGTGCGCCTCAGTGGAGAGTTTTCATGACATGACGTGATGTTGGAGTCTCCAAACGCTGCGCGCGCCACAGACTTTGTGCGCATCTGTTTGTCTGTGAAGCTTTCACTCTCCTACAAGTTATATATGGTGTACTTTCACGTGTCATTTTGGAGAAATCTACAATAAACGCAGATTATGAAACACCTCCACTGCCGTGTAACACCGGCGAGGGTGCGCGCACTCCAAAGCGTGACCATAACTCAGCCTTTTGAATCATATGGATGAGACCATTCTATTGGACATGATGCGGCTTTGTGTGGACTGGACTGGCACAGTCCCGATCGTTCTGCCAGCTCCCTCTGGAAAGCTCGTGGAACAGTTTGATCGCTGCTTCTGCACGTGCACGCGTGATGCACGGTTCCTGTGTTGCGCCCCAGAGCGCAGCAGTGCCAAACTGAAAAAGGATTATTCCTGAAAACGGCTGATAAGCCATATCCTAGATCAGAAAATTATATCTGTTTGCTCTGCGTGTTACACTATTTATTACATCCTCCAGTAAGGCTGAATCCGTTCCTGTTAAATGTATTTTTTTGCACAACTTTGCGCGTCCTTTATTTAACTGCGTCCATGTGGATGTAATAATTGTTAATCATGTGTGTCTGGTGTGAACAATAATCATTTTCACATCATGAACAGTTAATAATAATAATAATAATAATAATGAATTCAATTTATAACGCACTTTTCATTAATGAAAATCTCAAAGTGCTACAAGGTGCAACAGAATTAAATGTCAATAAAACAAATAATAAAACAATTAAAATCAACAACAGTATCAGCTAAGATCAAAAGTAGAATCATGAGGAGGTAGAGTATGCTCGGTTGAAAAGAAAGGTCTTCAAGCTGCTCTTAAAGTCAACCACAGACTGTGGGGCTTCAGTTTCTCAGAATCACCTGTAAGTGTCGCCAAAGGAACAAAAACCACAGAAACGTGCGTACGCCAGCCCTGGAGCTGGCGTGGGAATGCGCACATTTCCACGTTCAGTTCTGTTTTGATACATACGGAGTTTTGCGTGGATAGTGACGTACGCACGGTTTTTGTGCGTACGCACCGTTGATACATGAGGCCCCTGCTCTATATGAAAAGTGCCCTGAGATGTTAGATAACCCTTTAATGAAATTGGCCTGAATTGATCATAAGTATTTGTAAAAAGGGGAGATTTGTTTTTTATGACAATTTTTTAAATGTGATTTAGTGTCAGGAGTGATGAGGGGATTGTTCCTGTCAGTATGAAGGAACAGGTGAGCTGTTCTAACTGTGTGTGAACAAACAAGCATTAGTTCCAATATAAACACTTTCTAAACGACAGTAGTGACTCATATTTTTATCATTAAAAGTAAGATAATAAATACATAAAGCCCGCAATGAAAGGGAATAGTATGAAAGTAATGTGAAATAAGCCTGCATATTTTACCATTGAAAATATATTAATTGGTTAAGTCAAAATGTGTTTTCCATATCAAATGTACTAAATCTTTACATATAATTGTTCTGATGCTCAATAAATGTAGTCCTCTGGACAGATTCTTCTTTGTATCAAAAAGACTTCTTCAGTCTGAGAAGCTGTGACAAACTCAGTAATCTTTCCTCCTTGATGGAGAGGAACGATGGTTTGAGAGAGGAGAGAAGGAGGCCATCTTTGTGAAAAGAAACCGTCCATCATTAAACAGAGGTGGAGGCCTCCGTGTTCAACTGTCCACCTCTTACAATGCTGTTATTGCCTTACTGTTCATATAAAATATTTGATAATGTTCTTATAGAAACAATTCTTGAATAATGTTCATACTGCGTTATTGCTACATGTTTGTCTCAGGCTACTTATTGTTCTGCCAATAACTCTAAAATACTTATTGAATAGTTTATATATGTAGGTAAAACTAGATGTCGAACAACCCATTAAAATACACCAGAATGCAGGAAATGGCATCTATTTTATTCAAAATTTTCTAGGAGAGGACCCTCACTGGCAACCTAGCTGGGGGGTCCATTGGGGTTGCTCGCACAGGGCGCCAAATAGGCTAGGACCGCCACTGCATCCGAACACCAAGCGGAGAACAACAGGAGGGGTCTCCCCCCTCTCCTTTCTGTCATGAGATCTCAGCGAGCGGTAGAGACGTTGTCAGATTTGTTTATAAAGCAGTTAGTCCGTCAAGACTGATACATATTTAAATAAAAGTTAAAAAATATTTCTATGTACAGTGAATATGTGTTTAAATACCAACATCTCATTTAAGCTCCGCACAGAACGGATGAGCACTACAGGAGGGAGGGGCTGTTCCCTCTTCTTTCCTCCTCCTCCTCATATGAACAGCGCTGAGAAATCATGTCAAATGCATTTAGAAAGTACATTTAAAAACAACAGTTTTTACCAATACTGTTGAACAATTTAAAAAAAAATCAATGGTACGAATTTAATTAATATTTATTATATTTTACCGGTACTATAATTAATATTTATTATATTTTACCGGTACTATTTGACTTCCGGTCACATGACCTCGATAAGACTTCTGGGTAATATTTACCAGTAAATGATTTAAAGATAATTTAAGTTACGTAAGTCTTTGGCACGGTCTGTCCAGTGATTATGCTTAGATCGTTCTTGTGTTCATTTTGTAGGTTGAATGGTTGTAACCATGAGTCAGACAGCAAAGCTTCATGAAGACTGTGATGATAATACAGTCTGAGCATGTGTTGAAATCAAGCTATATTCTGTGAAACACCATCTGGTGGCTGGTTCTTGTACTACAACAAGACAGCTGCATACTGTCGGAGCTGGCTGGGCACAGATCCTGACGATGAACAGTGGATGCCTGCGGCTAAATAACAGGAGCATTTTTATTTATGTACAAAATAATGATTTATCTTATATTTTATATGTGCGGCTTAGAGAGTCCCAGAATTACAGTACATCATAAATTTGTTTAAGAAATAAACCAAACAGCTGTTTCTCCATTTTTCAGAACAAGAGCCTTGCATCTTCATTTGTTTGTCTATTTTTGTTTCACAGGTATTGCTTCAAAAAGTGAGCCCTATTCAAAAGTACAACTTTTATCATTAAAGCTGGAAACACTCACACTTTATAGCCTTCTTTCACATTCGAGGAGTTCAGATTCTTCAGGTGCAGCAGGTGCAGCCGCAGAGACTGAGAAGCAGATTCCCACCTGAAAAGAGAAGGGTTCAACAAAGCAGAGTCCAAACAGAGACCTATAGAGCCTGACAACCATAGACATTATATATAGTAGACCAAGCATAGCCTGCTCAAACGCAGGATTTAGGGCAGCCATCTTGGCGCTGTCACCCTTGTACTTTGCTGCATACAAACTAACAGAAAATGCCTCACCACTTCTTTGAAATAAGATCAATAATAGTGAGTGTAACATTTTTTCTGAATGCTCAGCTTAAGAAGGCAACAAGAATCCTTAGTTTCAACTGTTGCCTTTTTATTTTTGCTTTGTTATAACAGTTATGTGCAGTTCAGTCAGTACAAAATAACTTCAATAAACTCACTAAATCACAGTATATGAATAAAATAACATGGACCTCATTCAGACAATGTTTTTGTGTACACACTCCCAGATATCACGTTTTTGTTTTAAAGGTTTCCAAAAGATAAATATATGTATATATATATATATATATATATATATATATATATATATATATATATATATATGTATATATATATATATATATATATATGTATATATATATGTATATATATATATGTATATA
>JBBPBX010066355.1:0-10660 GCA_038048925.1 Garcialebias charrua | reverse complement strand
AAAAAGAGATGCGACCTGCTTTGCCGAGAGCCGGAAGAAGACTCGATTTCCTTCGCCACTTCTACCACAAGTATCTCCGTTTCATTGTTGTTCTTTGAAGTTGCTTTCATCCATGACTAAATACTTATTCCCTTTTTTTAACATGCAAAATACAATAAGTGTTTGCGTGCATGCAAGTAAAAATAGAATATGAAGAATTAACTGAGACAGAATTTTTTTTTTTACGTTTTTAATATTTGTGCTCGAATTGAACTCTTCAAAACATAAAATCACCCCCAAACTTAGTATTTGAAAAAATAAAAATAATGCTAAAGCTTTTAGGTTATGATTTGTGTCACTATGCATATGGGGAAAAATGTGCCATGCATGAACAAGGATCAGGAGGATAGGAAATGAAAAATAAGCAAGAGGATGAAGAGAGGAAGGAATAGAGAACAAACATCATATTTCAAGGAGGGCAGAAGGGAAGGAGAGGAAAACTGTCACATCTTTGCTGTAATGGGGAAAAGAGAGCCATTCCTGATTGGAGTTGCCATGGCAATGGTTGGCACCTAGTATACGGGAGCACGGTTGTATTTGTGTGCGAGGGGTTTTAGTGGAAGGGCTTCTTAGCATCTGGAACTGTTTGTTAGCTGGTGTATTTCTGTGTTTGTAGAGATGGAGGTTAAAATGGCTGATTTGTTTGCGGGATTATTGCTGTCATCAAAGCGAACGGAGGAACGGGACCAGAAAGTGACAGCAAAGCTTTCTCAGCTGCTCTGAAACGTTAATGTAAAAGCCGAGCAGTGTTGCTATAGTTGGCCAATTTTTTGAAATGACACAAAGAATACTAGTTCTAGAATTGCGCCACTCGTGGTGGCTGCATGTTGGGGTAGCCCTGTTACATTCATTCTGAAATTTTGTTTTTGGAAACTTTTATTCCTCTTTTGCTTGAAAAAAAAAGATTTTTACTGAATCTTTTTTTTAATTTCGGACATTTGTTATGATGCGTAACAAGGTGTTTTGTACAACTGGGAGCAGCTAATTAACATCGTAAAAGATCAAATAATACCTCAGCTACAGCCCCAAATCTCAAACGAGTTGAAAAGGAGGCCCCGTGGATGCATTCCCGTCTTGCCAGCTGTGCTCGAGTGCCTGACCACTGAGATCCTGGAACTAGCAGGAAACAAGGCTTGTGACAACAGAAGGACCAATATCATCCCTCGACACCTGCAGTCCGCTGTCCGCAGCGATGAGGAGCTCAGCAGGCTGCTGGGAGGAGTGGCCATCACTCTGGGAGGAGTTCTACCTGGCATTGGGCGGTCCTGCAGCCTGGGGGAACCCAGAGGCCAACCAAGTCTGGGTGGATGGATCGGACGGCATTTGGGGCCAGTTTCTTTGGATCCGCCGTGGGACAGACCTTTACAAGAGATCCTTTCTGCCTACAGTCAACAGTATCTATAACATCTCTTAATAAAACAAGGATAACGAGTTATAACATTTAATTTCCTTTTGGGATTAATAAAGTATTTTTAATTGGATTAAATTGTCTCGTTTGTCCCTATGTGGCCCTGTAATGGACTTAAGACCTGTTTAGGTGTACTCTGCCTTGTCGCACAGGGATTGCTGGATATAGGCACCAGCTCCTGGCAACCTGGTGTAACAATAAGCATACCCAGAGTTTAGTTTATATATGGGGTTAAAGCGGTCAGGGCTAGCTTATAGTCATATATACTATGGCCTAGATGAATTTATACCCCTCAGGCTAGAGTATACCTGGCATACACTGGAAAGCAAAAGTGGGTAAAGAAAATAAATTGATGGATGGATGGATGGATGGATGGATGGAGTGCTCATGGTGTTAAACCTACTAAAAGTCAATCATTTTGAGGGCATTGCCATCTATTTAAGAGCACACATGCATTCACCACCCTTACAGGTAATGACTGCAACCAGACTCATTATTTTCAGTCCCAGTTTTCAGGGTGGTTACACGTCAAAGGTCATCTCAATAACGTAAGTGTCTTCAGAGGTCACATAGTTGTTTGTCAAAAAGAACCTCGTGTGTCCGGCTCGTTATCAGTAATTGCCACATTGTTGCCGGATGTCACGGCCTGCATGGGTTTAACGGGCTTTTAATTTGAAAAAGTCGGGCTTCAAAGCTGAGGATGTTTCGGGAGAATGACGGATGCCATGTGGCTAAAATGACACAACACAAGATCCCTGTTAAGTCTACAAGTAGGACGTCTTTGGATTTTTAGCAAAAAAAATGTCACTTTTGATGGTATGCTCACTTGTATTTTAAACTTCCTTGCTTAAAACATATTTTAATGCTACATAACAACCCATCACTGTTAAAGAACATCCAAAACAAGCAAGTGCCAGTCAGACTCTTTGAATTAAGAAGGCAACAGTCTCGGATAAACAGGTGCATGATGGACATCTATTTATAGGCAAGCCAAACAAGTTTATTTTTAAAAGGGCATGCCACACAAAGGCAATTCAAAGTGTGTTTCATAATGCGTAGTCTTAAATTAGAAAACAACACAAGGTGGGAAGACTGAAGACACAAGAACAGCAGCATGAAGTTAACTTGTTGAAACCTGGTCTGAAAATGTATTTGATTAAGTGCCAAAGACAGATTTGTATAAAGAAAATTACAATTCAACACACTAGAAACAGTTTGTTGTCTAGAGACGGGAAGCTGTGGCCGAGTGGTTAGAGCAGTCATCCTCCAATGCAAGAGTTGGGGTTCAATTCCAACAGCAGTCACATGCGGAAGTGTCCCTGGGCAAGACAATGAACCCCTCATTGCCTCCGGTGTGTGTCCCAATGGTGTATGAATGCGATAAAGCTCTGATTATTCTTTGTATAGATCTAGTGGAATGCTGTATGAATGGGTAAATGAAGGCACCAATTGTGTTGTAAAGTGCTTTGAGTAGATAGAAAGGTGCAATACAAGTACAGTCCAATTACCATTTAGATAGTAATTGATTCTGTTCATTCTTTAGTAAAGTAAAATGGGACTGATGTAGTTTAGTTATTTCCCTAAACCATAGACTGCTGTCAATCAAAGTATTGGAAGTTATCAGACACAAGAGAAACTAAACCCTAAAAAAAACAAAGGTTTATTTGAGTGTCTCAACTATTACTGGCACAGTGAGGAGGTTCCACCAGTTGAGTTTTTGCATGTATCTTATGCAAACTATAGCCAGTATCTCACTAGGTTGACTGTTGGGGAAAAAAAATAAAAATCAAGAAAATTAGACAAGTACACATTTTTTGAGATTGCACCTCAGTGGGTAAAGAAAATAAATTGATGGATGGATGGAGTGCATATATCCATGTATAGGTAAATAGTGGGTGAATGTTGACAGAATAGCTCAACAAAATTGCTAATTTTTGGACATTGTTATGGTCACGCGACAATTGTCTGCAGTTCTTGAGAAAGTTGTCCAACGGTGGTGCAGCAATTGTGCCTGATAACTGGGAATTCTGGGAGCTGTTCTCCAGCAGAACAGGATGGTGAGATTGCCAGACAATGTGTTGTGAGCCATCCACATGTAATTTTTATTTTATACCAATAAAAATTCACGTTTTTTTAATTTATCTAATCTTTGTTACACTTTCAAATGCAGTACTGTAATTAACTGAAACAACTAAATAAAAGTGCCAAATAAGAATGTACAACTTCTATTTTACAAATACTTTAAGGTATCTTACATGGTGAAAATACAAGATTATACAGTAGTGAAACAAAATAAACATGTTGCAATTTACAAAAAAATAGTTCCATCATATTGCAATTACAAAAACTAAATTGAGCAGGGGTCCAGGTGCCCATTATGAATCAGATTAATAAATATGTGCCTCATATAAGGAAAAAAAAATCGCTAACATTTTGAAAACTCACTCAAATGTTCTGATGCCACCTGCAAAACTCCACATTATTTTTAAGCCAAGAGATTAAATTTAAGAGGACCGAAGATTGAACCTTGTGGAACGCCACAAAGTTATTTGGAAGAAATTCAAAAATTTGCCAAACCCTATTGTTATTGTTATTATTTTGTCTGTTTGTGAACTGTGAAGGTGTGGAAAATAACTGACAGGAAGTTCCAAGAAGATCTCTGATGCCATTTTCTAACATATATAGATGTGAAGACAAAAGACAAAATTAGTCATCTTAATAATATCCACTTCTTTTTTCTTGCAACTCTTTTAGGTCATTTCCTGTACCCAATGACCAACTATGATTACAAAGTTTCTAACATGCAAATATGTCAATTCTTTGTATCACTTTGGTTACCCTTTGATTCCTGAGGAGTAAATTGAACAACTTGCAAAGGCACTCAACTTTATTAATGATTCACTCGTTCTGCAACCTAGATTTTTTGTTTGGCAAATGTACAACCGTCAGCTTCCTATAATGCATTATCTCCATCTTCAATGCATCTGTGAAACAAAGTCCCAGTGTGAGCTTCCATTATGGCAAAATGTTGATCTCTCTGAGGTTTGCAGAGACCGGCTTCCACGAGGCCACAACAAGCTTTTTATGACACTTTCAGAACCACGATAATTAAGGAGAGGATGGAGAAGAAGGGTGAACCGGGATTCCATTTGCGGTGTTTGTGTCTGAGTGCTCGTGGTGTCGGAGGAAAGAGGGGAGAATATGAGCTGATCCACAATACACAATGGACTGGCAGCTGCTGTAAATGATAGTGAGACGTCACCACTGCCCACACTCGGCTGGTCAGAATCGAATGTGTCACAACCAAAACTTACTCCCCCAGTCATTTTGCATACCTGCTTTTGGTGTACTGTATATAAAACACTCGACTTACAAAAGTACAAACAAACCGAAGGAGGGATAAAGCCTACGCTTTGTGCAAAACATTTCCAGAAATTTGGCTCCTGCATGAGCGGGGTGTGAAAAAGAAAACGGAGTGTGCATAAACAGTGGAACAGGCTGTATCTGTGAATGACGGTGCTGACAGATAGTGTGGCTGCTGGTTTTTCCTCAGTGGTGGAGACAAACTCCTGCAAGACAGACTCTTGTTGTTGTGTTTTTTGTCTTATTAAACTTATAATAATGCTTAGAATACTCTTACAAGACTCATAAATGTAATTAAATCCAAGATAGAGGATATAACAGCCAATATTTGGTTTGGTTGTACATTGGGTGACTGCAGGGAATTGGTTTATAAAGAAAAGTGGGTAACACTTAACAATAAGGTACACAAAATTTGATGATCAACTAGGGAACGCCTTAGGAACGAATAAGTAGCTAATGGGTAGTTAACCAGTACCGTATTTTCTGGTGTATAGGTCACACCTGTGTATAGGTCGCATTGTCCAATTATCACCGATAGATTGGAAAAATCCCTAGATAGGTCGCACCGGTGTATAGGGCGCACCTACGTTTAGCTCTGCTGCAAATGTCTGCCACAGGAGCGCACAGCAAGGCTTTTGAGAAGATTAACACTTAAAAACAATTATTTGTTTGATAAAAATTATAGCAAATATGTGTCTGAGCTGAACTTTTCCTGAACGTAATTGTGAAATGAGCTGGATTTTAAAAAAAATTCGCCGAAAGTGATAAGCCATATATAGGTCGCATCGGTGTATAGGTCGCAGGTCTTGAAAAAAACCATAAAAGGTGCGACCTATACACCGGAAAATACGGTAATTGTTACTGAGGAACACACAGCCAAGTCTTACTAGGGGACTACTGGTTAGTTACCTTGTAAATGAAGAGGAACTTATCAAGACCTAATGGTTTATAGTAGTTACCAAGAAAACCAAAGAAGAACAAATCAGGAGCTAATGGGTAAGTAACCAGTACTTACTGGGAAAAACAAAACCAAGCCTTATTAGGGGACTACTGGTTTGTTACCACAGAAACAGAGAAATTCTCCATTTGGGTTCTGAATAAACCCTGCATCAACGAGATCACAGCTCGTTTCGTCAAAAGAACCTGCTTCCCAGTGATTAGCGATTTTATTGGATTCTCTCTGTTGTAAACCCATTATCAACTACATAATACAGTAGTGTATTGCTGTCATTTTAACGATGTCTGACTATAATAATAAAGTGCTATGCGTTGTCACCATTGCATGTTTCCATACAATGGCAAAATTGGTACTCTGCATATAACCCATTGAACCTGGGAAATAAATACCCAGGTGGAGCAGTGGGCAGCTATGCAAGCGCCCGGGGAGCAATTGGGGATTAGGTGTCTTGCTCAGAGACACCACGACATGTGGGAATGGCTGGGGATCGAACCTGGGACTGGGACTTTCGGGTCCTGAGTCGGCTGCCTTGCCTCTACAACATTTCGGCCCCTAAAGTGACTATCACTTACCGCATACCAAATCATTGCCTGGCTATTATTTTGTTCACTGATGTTCACCCCAGTAAGTACTGCTTAGCTACTCATTACCTCCTGATTTGTTCCTGAGGCGTTCCCTAGTAGTTAATCAAATTTTGTGTACTTTGTTGTAAAGTGTTACCAAAAATTGTTCAGGTGAGAAATGAATCAATGCACGACTGTTTGCAGGTCAGGATTCCCCCTCTTGGACTAAGCTAGGAGAAAGGTATGAGAAAGGCTGGCTAGTAGTGGTGGGTGGATCAACACGTATTACCAATACTGCCGTACAGATCATCATTCTGTAATATTTGAGTAAAAGTATTGATACCTTCAGTTTTTCAGTATGAGCTGCTGTGGTTTTGCTGGTTTTCCATCTGTGTACGACCTGAAGTGACGTTTTGTTGTAAAATTATACAACAGAAACTATGAAAGTTTTGTCTATTTTCCCTAAACTTCATTCAGAGTCTGTGCTAGATTTATTTAGTATATTATATAAATGAATAAAGGTCAGGTTATTAAATTTTAATTGACATTTAGCAATACGATCCACTTTATATTAAAATGTATCAGTATTTGTATCAATAGCAGGCCTTCTTGTATTGAATGGATACTAAATCTTGCAGTATTGCACACTACTGGCTAATAATAATAATAATAATAATAATAATGAATTCAATTTATAACGCGCTTTTCATTAGTGAAAATCTCAAAGCGCTACACACATTGAATGCTACACACATTCATACACCGGTAGCGGCAGACTACCATGCAAGGTGCTTTCCAGTCCTACCGGGAGCAACTCGGGGTTAAGTGTCTTGCCCAAGGACACAACAACACATGGTGTGGGGAACCGGGATTCGAACCGCCAACCTTCCGATCGGGGGACGACTGCCATTACCACTACGCCACGGCCGCCCCTACGGCTAGTACAGATGGAGCGAAGACCTAAGTGAGTTGCTGTTGTTTTAAAACAACTCCCACCTCAGACATTTCAGAGAACACCGTGAAATAAACCTTTAACATCGTCAGCTTATTACATATTTACATAAAATTTTATGGCTGTTTGCAAGCTGAAATAAAAGAAGCAAGGACTATAGCACAATCGGGAGAAACACAATCTTCATCCATGATTACCGTATTTTCCAGCGTATAAGTCACACCTTTTTGCCTAATTTGCATGCCCTGTGACTTATATGCTGAAGCTAGTTATTTATGTTTTTTTGGTTTTTTTCATATTTATAACCAAATTTTTGGCTGAGATCTGACAATTTCATTCATTCCGACATGGAAAATATTGAACATTACCATTTTCAGCCACTAGAGGGCTCTTGACACATATGGCAAGCCAAGTGTCTCATTAATAGGAAAAGTGGCTATTAATGAGACACTTGGCTCGCCATACCAAGCCACCTTCGTCTCGCTCTGGAACTCCTGGAGCAAACGTCAAATCAGCTACATTTCGCTGCGCTGCCCACGTTAAATACAGCTGATTTTACCATTAAAGTGTATTTATTAAGGAAAAGTTCAACTGAGACACACCTTTGCTATAATGTAGAGCAAATAAACAATTGTTTTTAGGTGGTTATCTTGTTAAATTTCGAAGAAATGCACAGCAAGTCGTCCCTCCGCACGCTCCTGCTTCCGCAAATCGGTTTTTTAAATGCAACTGATTTGACCATCAAAGTGCATTTATTAAGCAAACGTTAGACTGAAACACACATTTACTATAATTTTTAGTAAACAAATAATTGTTTTTAAGTGTTAATCTTGTTAAATTCTTGTTAAAGTCCTCCTGTGCACACTCCCGCGGCCATCATTTGGCAGCCGATTGATTTTTGGCACAATATCGGCCCACATTTCCGGGTGGTCAGCGGTGACGCATAATAGATGCAACTTATATGTCAAAGCAACATATTTATGTTTTTTTCCACTTTATTAGACATATTTGGACAGATGGAACTTATACGGAGGTGTGAGGTGTACGGTGGAAAATACGGTATGTGAAATTGACAGCAGAGTAAATTTAGACAAAAATAGCTGTAGTCTTGGCCCCACTAGTTAGTAGTTAACTCTACAGACTAAAATTAACCTCTGTTTCTTCAAAATTAAGGCGTTCAAAGATAATTGCTCATAACCTTTCCGCCGAACTCCACTTCAAAAGATCTGAAATCCTACATTGAAACCTAATGTCCCTAATTTTCCATAAAGATCGTTGCAATAATGCTAAAATGTCTGAATTGAATTAACTCTGAAATTATATACAACAAATAAAGGAGGGAAAAAGATGAAAACAGTTGAACAGTTGCTCTAAAGCACAAAGAACACAATTTCGGCACGTAAACAAAGAAATGGGAATGAAACTGTCACATTAGCTCCAGTACGTTCACAAAAATATTCTTTAGTGCTGCAGCGTGCCCGAGGTTTCCTTCTGGTGACATTGAGTTTTTAATGGTTTGGCAATCTTCCAGCTGCACAACAATACCAAAACGATAGAAGCATTAAATATCTGATGAACTCTGCTGATTCCTCCGCAGACAGAAAGTGCTAAAAGAGGGGATGCCATTAGGGCGGGCCACACAGTCTACAGCCATTATCTTAGCAACGCCATCTTAGCATAAGCATTTTGGAGGCAATTAAAGATTATGTGTGTGTGCACGGAGCTGTCAGCGAGCAATTACTCAAACAATTTCCTCAATGCGGTACGGGACGGAGACTTTTCATATCAGAGGCTGCGATGTTCGTCGTTTGATTAATGTGTTGGACGGACGTGTTCGAAAAACGAAGTACAAACTTGCACACAAACACAAACAGACACACGAACATGTGTGAAGAGGAGAGATACAAACCGGTAAATGTCTTTTTATTGATGCAATACATTCTGTTTCATTATTTACGGGCCAGCCTCGTCATTCCAACATTCCTGGTACAAGGAGTTGCTTCTGTACGGAAGCGTATTGCTGACACCTGGAGAAAATTTTTTTGGGGGGCTTATGTAGTAATAATGTGATACGTATCAAGTAATAACGTGATACGTATCACGTTATTACTTGATACGTATCACGTTATTACTTGATACGTATCACGTTATTACTTGATACGTATCAAGTAATTACTTGATACGTATCACGTTATTACTTGATACGTATCACGTTATTACTTGATACGTAACACGTTATTACTTGATACGTATCACGTTATTACTTGATACGTATCACGTTATTACTTGATACGTAACACGTTATTACTTGATACGTAACACGTTATTACTTGATACGTAACACGTTATTACTTGATACGTATCACGTTATTACTTGATACGTAACACGTTATTACTTGATACGTAACACGTTATTACTTGATACGTAACACGTTATTACTTGATACGTAACACGTTATTACTTGATACGTAACACGTTATTACTTGATACGTAACACGTTATTACTTGATACGTAACACGTTATTACTTGATACGTATCACGTTATTACTTGATACGTAACACGTTATTACTTGATACGTAACACGTTATTACTTGATACGTATCACGTTATTACTTGATACGTATCACGTTATTACTTGATACGTATCACGTTATTACTTGATACGTATCAAGTAATTACTTGATACGTATCACGTTATTACTTGATACGTATCACGTTATTACTTGATACGTAACACGTTATTACTTGATACGTATCACGTTATTACTTGATACGTATCACGTTATTACTTGATACGTATCACGTTATTACTTGATACGTATCACGTTATTACTTGATACGTATCACGTTATTACTTGATAAGTATAGAGGTCCATCCACATGGTATCAGCACCATTACCCATAATGCAAGTTCGCCCATACGCTTGTTTTTGCCTGCATGCTAACAATGGCTAATTTGCAGAACTTGATCAAGTTTTACTTCATGCTTGGTCTAAAACATGGAGAGATACTGATGATGCTTCACACTGTGGATGACATCATCATTTGTATGCGCACTCTGAGAAGAATCCTGAGCAGAATGGGACTGTACAGAAGGAAAAACCAGTCGGACCCTCTACATGTGGCTGCGTTCCTCATTGACCAGCTGGAGAGCTCTGGTAATCATCACGGATATAAGTTTCACCACCTTAAATGTATTCAGAGTGGATACGTTGTGACTCAAAATACAGTGAGACACCTGCTGACATTTCTGGACCCCAGTGGTGTGGAGCAAAGGAGAAGGAGGCGGCTGAAGCGACGCGTGTATGTAAACCCTGGACCTAATTTCATGTGGCACGTTGACTCCTATGATAAACTGAAGCCGTATGGTATTT